>JAOXJP010231942.1:0-10552 GCA_025762735.1 Platanus orientalis | reverse complement strand
ATTATGAAAAGAAGTTGGGAATCACTCTGCCCGTCTGCTGACCCGAAAAGAAGTGCCGGAACTGCTAGTCGCGCCAAAATTAGGTGCTTACAGCTGGCACCTATAACACTTTCGTACATAATTTGTTGAGTATGCTTGCATGGTCAGACAATAAAATCTTGCTCGAACAAGCTTGTGCACCAATGATTGGCTTCCTAAGTGGTTTCAACATTTTCTCTTGTGGACCTCCCTCATAGTGTAGTCTGCCTTCTAGGGCGACAAACACCTTAGGTAAGGCATGGTGAAACTTCGCTTGCAAAGGGTGTTGTTGATCAGGGTGTACCAACTAGCTCTGAACTTGATTCTTTTAGTCTCTATTCTATCTGGTGGGAGTTCTCTTGTTCTAAGAAAATGTGTGATTGGGGACATCCAATTACTCTCTTCCTCATTTGCTAGAACTTTCATGATTGTCTAAGTATTTGGTTCAGTAATACGTCCCAACGACAATGGGCTTCTCATAGCACATCTGTCGTCTGAAACCAGTCGGGCGAGTTAGTCAGCATGCTCATTTCGGTCTCTAGGGACATGCTAGATTTTAAATTTGTCAAACTAGGACACTAGGTCCTTTACCTTGGCCAAGTACTTTTGCATCTGGTCCTCCTTAGCTTTCATATTCGCTCGTCAGCTATCTCTTTACGAGTTTTGAATCTGTGTATACAGTAATGCAACGAGCTCTAGCTTCTCTCATGGTGTTCATACCGGTAATCAAGGTTTCATACTTCACTTTGTTGTTGGTTACCCTAAACCCAAGGCGGATTGCATGTTTGATCTTGATTCCCCCTAGAGTGGTCAATAGCAAGCCTACGTCGCTGGCCAAGTTAGTTGAAGACCCGTCTACATGTAGGGTCTAGCTTGCCTTAGGTAGGGCCCCCTCATCCTGTTCCAGCAAAGTCAACTCTACCATGAATCTACCAACACATGTCCCTTTATCGCAACCCTTGGGTGGTAATGAATTTTGAATTCACCGAGCTCTACTACCCACTTGACCATATGTCCTGAGACCTCCGACTTCTGTAACATGGCCCTTAATGGTCGGTTGGTTAGCACCACTATGCTTTGGGCCTGGAAGTAAGGCCTCAAACTCCTTACCGCGGTCACCAATGCGTAGGCTAGCTTTTCCATGGGGAAATATCTCAGCTCAGCATTGTGGAGGACTCTATTGACGTAGTATATTGGTGTCTGAGACTAAAACGGAACTCACAGCCACCTCGGACACATCCAAGTATAAATATAAATCTTCTCCCTATATGGTACGACTGAGATGGGGTAGGTTCTCCAGATACTCTTTCAGCTCTTAGAACGCTTGGTTGGATTCCTCAGTCCATTCAAACTTTTTCTTTAAGATGTGGAAGAAAGGGAGACACTTATCTGTGGATCTAAAAATGAATCGGCTAAGATCCGCGACTCGTCCAGCTAACCATTACACTTCTTTGGTCGTGCGTAGTGGCTTCATGTCCAATATAGCTTTTAACTTTCTTAGGGTTGGCTTCGATCCCTCTGTGAGAGACCATGAAGCCTAAAAGTTTCCCTACTAATACTACGAATGCACACTTTACTGGATTAAGCTTCATTTGATACCTTCTCAATGTGCTAAGGGTTTCTTCTAAGTCTTCTAGGTGCTCCTCGACTCTCAGGCTCTTCACTAGCATGGCATCTTCATAAACCTCCACATTCCTCTAGATCTGAGCTTTGAAGACTCAGTTACTAGCCTCCAGTAGGTAACCCCTACTTTTTTCAGTCAAAATGGTATGACCTTGCAATAGTAGGTCCCTCTATCAGTTATGAATGACTTCTTTTCTTAGTTTCTTTCCTCTATTTGGATTTGGTTGTACCCAGAGAATGCATTCATGAAGCTGAGTAACGCATGTCCTGAAGTAAAGTCGACCAGTGAGTCTATCCTTGGAAGCGGGAAGTTATCCTTAGGGCAGGCCTTATTGAGGTTTGTAAAATCCGCACACATTCTCCACTTTCCATTACTCTTCTTGAGCATGACCATATTAGTTATCTAGTTGGGGTAGGAAACTTCTTGTATGAACCTAACTCTCAACAATTTGTCTACCTCTTCTACGATGGCCTGATTTCTATCATTAGTGAAGGTTCTCTTCTTCTGTCTGATTGGCTTTGCGGAAGGATCGACACTCAACCGGTGGGTGATGACCCTTGGGTTGATCCCATGCATGTCAGCATGAGTCCACACGAAGGTATCTCTATATGTAGTGAGTAGTTTTTGTAAACGTAGCTTCAATCCCTCCAGGAGCTTCTGTCCAACCCAGATGACTCGGTCTGACTGGTCCAGATCAATGCACAATTCTTCCAAGTCTTCTACGGGACCTGTTTTCTCTTGTTGAGCATCTTCTCTTCCTTCTCAGTTATCGATGGTGAAAGTTTCCTTTGATCCTCTGGCATGTAGGGAGGCGATGTAACATTTGCAAATGGTCGTCTGGTCATCTTTGACTTCCCCCATGCCCCCCTCGGTCAGGAATTGCATCAACAGATGGTAGGTGGAAGTAACAGCCTTCATTTGGTTTATTGTCAGTTTTCCTAAAATAAAATTATACGTAGAAGGAAAATCTAGTACCAAGAAGTCGACCACCTTGGTTACTTGTTGGGGCTGGTCCTGGCTATTACAGGGAGTGTGACTACCCTAGCAGGGTACAACTTGTCTCCTGTAAAGCCGACCAATGGCATAGCGGTCAGTCAGAGTTTGTCTTTCTCAACTCCCATTTGTTCGAAGGCAGAAAAATATAGAATGTCGGCCAAGCTTCCATTGTCTTTGAGAACTCTCCGAGTTCGATGGTTGGCAATAATCAACGTGACCACCAAGGCATCATTATGTGGGTGTTGCACTCTACGGGAATCCGCTTCGGTGAATGTGATATCCTATTGATCGACTTGAGGGACTTTTCGTGGTCGGTCGATTGATTAGACTTCTCCCTCCTATAACGCTCTTACTTTCCATGAATGGGCCTTTTGAGCTGAATTCGATTCTCCTTCCATAGCTGGTCCACCTCCTATGATGACATTTATCTCTCTAAGAACCTCCAGCTCAAGGCTTTTATTGCCTGAGGGCCCTTGTTTACCTTAAAATGGGATTACGGGTGACCGGCCACGAATTAGCTCAGTTTACCCCGTTAGATGAGCATATCTATTTGTTCTTTTAGGTTGAAACAATCTTTCGTGTTATGGCCATGGTCTCGATAAAATCAATAGTATTTACTTTGCGATCTCTTTCCTAAAGGGGTTTTGAGTTTCTCAGGCCACTTTAAATATGGGTCATCCCACACGTAGATTAGCACATGCTCAAGGGGTGAGTTGAGGGGAGTGTAGGCTCGGGTGCATCGAGCTAGCGTCCCGCTTTCTCTCAGTTTAACCTCCTAGTCAAGCATGGCTCTGGCTCTTGGATTTTGTCTTGTAATTTTGGGTTGTTCTTCCCTCTTTCTTTTCGATTTCTTTCTGGGGTCGGCCTCTCTATCTTGTCTAGCAGCCACGATGTCTTCAGCATTCATGTGTTTTTGAGCTCGAAGCATCAACTCGGTCATATTGCTAGGGTTGACTTAGAGAGGGAGAATAGGAATTTAGTGGGTAACAATCCTCCTATAAAGGCTGTCAATACCACCTTGTTGTCATCGTCGTCTACCTATAACACTTCTTGGTTGAACCTAGAGACATAGTCTCTCAACAAATCTTCTTTCGACTGTTTGACGTTGAGTAAGTAGGTGGCAGACTTTCGATGGTGTCTCCCCCCAATGAAATGACTGGCAAACGGCTGACTTAACTCCAAGAAGGAGTCGATGCTCCCTAGCAATAGGTTACCAAACCACTTCCATACCAACCCATTCAGAGTAGTCGGGAAGGTTCTACACATGATTCCGTCTGAGTAATTATGCAAGAACATCAAGGTCTTGAATGCCTTGAGATAATTGAAGGAGTCTCGGTTCTCATCGAAGGCCTCTATCTAGGGGATTCTAAATTTCTTGGGGAGGGGAAAAGCCATGACTACTATAGAGAAAGAGTGATCGGTCCTCTGTATCAGAGCCTTAACTGTGGAGGGAGCTCTTCCTTTAATAGTTTCTATCATGATCTCCAGTTGGCTTTGCATCTTTTGCATCCTCTATTCTTGCTTGATTGCTACTCCTCCTCCCATGCTCCATTGGTCTGATGGGACACTGAAGCACCAAGGCTATGGTTGTTTGCTTGTTTTTTTCGTTCATTGCCCCGTTCCCTTTTGTGCTCCGGGTGGGTAGCCTCATGTGTCTCATCATCACCGGAATGCTGGTGCTCTTCCTGCATCATGAACCTTCGATTTAGCTCTTGGTTTTGTTGTGTGATCTGTTTTATGCTCTTGTTATGTTTTGTATCTGTTGCTCCAAAGCAGTGATCCTGGTGGTCTTGGCCTCCCTTCTACCTTGGTTGCCTTGGTTGTTCATTGACGAAGCATTCCGGTGAACCTCCATCACCTCAGATCATGTTTCGAACATACTACCTTCGTCTTATCAGGAGTGCTTTGCGAGTTCCCACAGATGGAGCTAACTAATGATACATGAGTTCGGTTCACCAAGATGGTCGCTTGGTAATCCTCCTCCGGGGGCTCTTGGGCGGACTCACTACCTGTAATCAACACGTGAGGAATGCCAGTGTGGAGCTTGCCTCCGTCACTATGACGATCAAGTCAATTTTTTAGTGTCTTAGTTGTATATATTTTTCGTTGGACATTTTTTCCCTTTATACTTGAATTAGGAGGTTGTTATCTATTAGGAATATTCTGAATTTGTTAGGAAGTTGGTGTAAAATACACATGGTGGCATGGTATTGGTTGAATCCCTGCGTCATCCCTTGCTTATAACCGCTTAATTATGACAATGGTTGATTTTGTTGTATATGCGTCTCTCCTCTTGGTCGGTCTTTTTGAGTTTGACTGACTCGGTTGATGGCCTGGCATTCCATCAATTGTTTGACGATCGATCAATGATTTGAGGTTTTAATGGCGGCTTGGCGCTTGGTTCGGACTGAAGTTGGTCTAACCCAGGTGGGTTGCCCGGCTGATGGGTTAAATCTAGGTGGTTTACTTGGCCAGTCGTCTTAGGCTAGATATGCCGTCATCATTTGTGATTCCAGGTTAACAACTCAAAGATTCTACTTCTATCTAGTTTACTTAAACATGTAAAACAGAACAAGTATTATTCTCGACTAATTTGTTTTTGAAAGTTTCATTCATCTGTGTCATACAAATTTGTAGAGAAAAGAGTTACCCGAGTTTAACTGTATCTTAAAGATAGCTTGGATGAGTTCCTTGCACATTTTTAGTGGGAGTTTTAACTACCTTCATGTGCATTTCCGCACTTGTTTCAGATTACCTAGTGATTTAATTTGAAATTAAGTTGTGATTTTTGAGTTTGATAAACTCAAAAAATGTAAAAATATATCAACTCCTATAGTCAACAACTTAAACCCACTTAGTCTAACTCTCTATTGAGTCGACTTGGTTTGATGACAAGAATTATGAATGATGGGAATAGAAGTTGGAGTTTTTGTTTAAGCATTTGAAAATCACATATGCATTAACTGATGAACATTAGTTAGTTCTATAAGGACAAACAATAAAAGAGAAAATTGAAGTCATTATTGGTAAAGAGCAAAAATGGAAAGAATCAACACATTTCGTCATTGCATTCTGGAGTCTTTGTTAGACAACTTGTTCAATTAGGTTGTAGGGGAAAGTTAAGTACAAGGGGACTTTGGGATGTATTGAGGACTGTTTACTTGGGTTAAGAAGCTAGAGGCAAGATATTTCGTATACAGAACTATCTAGTTCAAAATGGTTGAAGGAATGTCCATTCTTGAACAGGTTTATGAATCGTTGAAATTGTTGACACAGTTAGAGTTGCTGGAATTGTATTGCACCTTAATTTTCATTAGTGTAATAATTCATATTACCTTGATCTTGGAAGGATTACAGAACAAAGTTGATGTATAAGAGCTTAGATATTAGACTTATTCGTACACCATCTTCAAATTGAAGAAAACTCAAGGAAACAAAGACAAGAAAGAAGGGTCAACTATGATGAACTAAAGGAAAGGATTCATGTACAAAATATTAAAACAAGAAACTTGATAACAAGGAAAATAGTCAATACAATTGTTATGTCAGTGAAAAGCCAAGACATTTAGCTCATGATTGACATCATAGAAACTATGGCAACCAGAATAGAAAAGGCAAAGAAAAAGCAAGGTATCTGAGACAAGATGCTGATGGTCATTATAATGGAAGTTGGAGGGGATAATGACTAGTGAATTGATGCCAGCACTATTCGTCATTTGTGTAGAGATAAAACATATATGTCTCCTATGAACAAGTGGAAGAGAGTATAAATATATTTGTGGGAAATTCTTCTTCCTCAAAGGTCATTGACAAGGGCTTTGTAGAGCTTAAGTTTATTTCTAAAGAAACTATTATTCTTCAAGAAGTCCTAAATGTCCCATATATCAAGAAAAACCTCATTTCAAGTCTAAATTGAGAAAATTCCCCCCCCCCTAAAAAAAAAAAAGTCTACATTGGGAAACTGTGGGTTCAAGATGGTGATGGAATTCAAAAAGTTTGTATTGAGTTGAACTGAAGTGCTTGTAGGCAAGGGATTTGTTATGTTTGGTATGTTCAAGATGAATGTGATTAATGAAATACCAACTATTTATGGCTATATATTGTTGGAAAACGGTTTTGAAACACCCAGATTTTGTGTGCCTAGATTGAAAATCTGACTGGGTGAGCATGTGTATACTTGAAGGAAACTATGTATTGATCTAATGGAAGTTCTCCATCATATTTTGGAAAGATATATTGATACTTGTTGGAATTCCGAAACATAAGGATTCAAAGCTATGAGTGGTTGAATATACACTCTTAGAGGAGTTGCAATTTCTTGGAGGTCTAAGAAATAGACCTGAACAATACACTCTAAAATGTAGAATATGAATTTATGGCATTTCCAACTAGAGGCAAAGAACAGAGTGGTTGTGGAATTTAATTTGAAATTTTTTGAAGTTGGCTTGAACCAATGCCACTAATATCTTCGCATTGTAATCGTAAATCTACACTGTCACGAAATGGTAAGTCCGAATAAATTGACATAGCTTTGTGGTGAGATTACTCAATTCATGAGTTATCATGATTGGTTGTATGATCAAGTATTAAGTTGGCCGATCCCTTAAGTAATCTTACTGGTGATACAAGCAAAACAGAGTTACTAAATGAAAAAATACAACCTTAAAGGAATTATGAAGGCTATGTTCTAGTTTACCTTAGAATTTGTGGGGGGAAAGAAAAAACTTACCACAAATTATATTCTCAACGAGATGCCTCATAAGAAAACTAAAAGACACTACATGAATTATGAAAAGGTTAAACCTTCTTGGAAATTCTTAAAAGTGTGGGGGTGTTTAGTAAGGTGGTGGTCCCTATCCTTAAAATGATTGAGATAGGACTTAAAAGAAGCATGAATATTTTGACAATATAATGATGTCAAATGTGTTGAGAATTAATGAATGTAACAAGTGTGTGTGACATGGTAAATCTCGACATATTCGTCAGAGATACAATACCGTAAGGCAATTGATCTCAAATGAAATTATTTCCATAAAGAATATGATATTGCGAATTTGTTAAAATAAAGGTTGAGAAGAGATCAAGTAAACTGCTCATCGAGGAGAATGGGTTTAAAACCTATGTTTGAAAAGTCATCATAATGACAACCCAACCTAGCTGACTGGAGATCATAAGATCTAGGTTCAAATGGACAACTGAATTGTGTGTGACTTGGTAGTATTACTACGATCACTATGGAGAAAACTTCTCCTACCCACTCCTATGATAAAATAGTGATACATGCAATGAAGATCATAGTAAGCTATGTTTTTAATAATTCTTATACTTTGGTAATCCAAGTGGAGTATAGTAGGATACTCTTGATAAGAATTACCTATGTGAGTGTGAAGGGGCCTCTTCAAATGATAATTGTAAGGTTGAATTCTTTAAAACACTCATGAGACCAGGTGGTGTTCAAGGCCAAAATGAACACAATCATGATAATCAAATTGTGTTTGGAAAGGAACTGTGTGAATTCTATTGTTTTGGTTTACACAAACAGTTAAACAGTTCAAGACATTGTGTTTATTGGTTAGCTAGTAAATCCGATAGTCTTTCACAAATAAAGGTTCAAAGCCACAAGTTACCTATCCTTATACAGTGACTTTTCAAAAGTACTCTCTCTCAGTTTCTGCATATGCATTTTCATTTGCATTTTAATAAGCCAATTTTTATTCATGTGGGGGATTGTTGGAAAATGGTTTTGAAACACCTAAATTTTGTGTGCCCAGATTGAAAATCTGACTGGGTGAGCATGTTTGAGCCAAAATAAAAGTGGGACCCACAAGTTGTTTAAGGCGGGTCCACATGGGTTCATGTTCATCTCAATGAGAAGAACAACATTGTATAGTTGGATGCTCAAACCATTAATGGGTGAATGAGAAATTGTCTCCAAAAGTGCCTAGTTGTTCACTGGTAAAAGTGTGAAATTTAAATAATCCCACATGGACTAAACCATAAAACTTTGTGTTCATAGTCACTAATGTTGAACATAAGTTTGGGCCCCAAGGGGTACCTCTGTTTTGTGGATGGGGGAGGACCTAGCCAACGTGGGCCTGGCCTATATTTAAATACACATACACATACATGCGCACCAAACCAAACCGGGCTAAGTTGGGTTGGTTGGGTCAATAAGAAAAATAAATAAATATAATTTTATTAATATTTTTCTTTTTTGCCTTCTCCCAGAATCTGTTACACCTATAGGGGACATGTCCCTATGAGCAGGCTTTACAGTTTTGCCCTTGAGGGGTGTGTCTATTCATACGGTTTTATAGTTATGCCCTTAGAGACTATTGGATAGAATAAACACACAAGTGGCTATTAAATTACACCTACTGACACATGTCCTTTCCATACAGATTTGTAGGTGGCTACCAAATTGCAACTTTCTGAATTCGTGTTTGTTCGAACACCAAAAGTTGTGTCCCTATGCATGTTCCGAACAGACAAACAAGTCTATAAATAAACGTCCCTCCCTCCATTTTAGAACTCGTTTTTCTTTTTTCAATTACTCTATTTCGAATTGAAAATTCGTAGTGTTCCTTAGGCATCATAGAGGATGTCTAAATTAGGCATATAGAGAGCATGATAGCGTGTTTGTGTTCTAAGAGAGAGAGTACAACACAAGTTTGATTTGTTAGATACACATATTATAGTGTTTCTTCTGTGTGTATAGATCATTGTATCATGGGAGGCAAATGCTCAAAGAGTTCGTAAGCACCTATGTGAGGGGTGAAATCTGTTATAAGGACATAGTGTCAAACACTAGCCTTGATCAATTTCGAGTATGATTTATTGTCAAATCGTCCAGTCAAGTAAGTGGTTCTTTTCATATCATTTTTAGTATTTTATTTATATGAAATAAATATTACTTGTTCACAGAATAGTGTATACATAGAATATAGACCCAACAATTTTTTTTATCCAAATTTGAGTATATGTTAGATTTTTATACATTAGTTTATAAATATTTTACGTTTGTTATATGTAATGACCAATAAAATTGATAGCAATTTATACTACTTTTTTTCATAAACTAATTTGTATTACTACATAACTATGAAAAGTTTAAGTCTCACAATTACGTATGATAAATGGGCTATCATCTTCACTCATATTTACACATGCAACAAAAGGGGTGTGGAATCTCAGGTTTAACATCTCAAGCATTGGTTCTTGAAAGTATATTTTTAATTTTTTTTTAAGTTATTGGTTTACTATGCAACATGTTTTTGTATTGTAGATGATATTACAAAAATCTGTTGTGAATTTGATGCTACAAAATAGAGCTATTTGAATATCTTCAAGACACTCTCAAACTTATGTCACAAATGAATTCTAAAGTTTTTTTCTCTTATATTTCTTTTTCTATTTGATTTTATGAAATATGTAATTTTACTTTTAATTGTGTGTTTTATTATGAAACTATATATATATATATAGCATGTATGTTTAGAGATTTATGACTATTTTTTGGTTTAGTATTTTGCCAACTTACATAGATTGATATACGTCGTTATGAAATAGAAAATGGTTTTTTCCCTCTTTATGAGGACATGAAGTTGGACGAATTCTTTGATTCTATTTATATACATTTTTTCTTCTTTTTGGTTCCACCTTTAATATTTATTTGTATTCAAAATCAATTGTTATATTTCAATATCTTAGCATTTGTAAAGGAAAAAAGATTTTTTATATGACTATTTATGTATTTTTCAAGGTATTCTATATTGTTACAATAGGTAAACAACGAATCACTTCAAACTCTATGTATATCATGTTGTTATTATAAATGAAATTATTTACCTTATTTGTATGTCATAAGTTCTTCATTTTTTTAATATTCAAATTTATTTTGTTTACTACATTCCA
>JAOXJP010231941.1:0-10552 GCA_025762735.1 Platanus orientalis | reverse complement strand
AACCAAGGCTTGCTGCAACTTCACCATATATCCTTTGCTGTGTTCTTCAAGAAAAGTCTATTATAAACTCCCCTAGAGAATGCGGCACCTTCCATACTGTTTCCTCCTTGAGATCCTAAAAGTAAACCCATTCCCTACCTTAGTTACACCATGCAGCCATTGCAGTTGAGAGTTTATGTATTGAATCTTGAGTTAGACTAAAGATCTCTTCGAAGTAATACCTGTCAACATTAGATCAGATTGTGCTTGCTGGACCTGGGCGTCATGGGTTCGAGTCATGGAAACAGCCTCTGCTTGCAGGGGTAAGGCTGCGTACATCTGACCCTCCCCAGATCCCGCAGTGGCGGGAGCCTTGTGCACTGGGACTGCCCTGTATTATTGTTATTTAATACATGCTAAAAGAACTCAAATAGGTCTAATTTGGCTGTGTTGTTGATCGGTAAGGTGTGAAGTTTTTTATTTGCTCAAAGAGGTCTAATTGCTAAATTTTAGTTTCTTAATGATGGGCCTTTATATCAAAACATACAAGGAAGATGTACTAGTCCTCATATTTGGTATTATAATAGGATGAAGTGTTAGAAGATACTTGTTACTTAGTTGACTTAAAATCTACCGCCCAACCACCGGAAAATGGTTTAGAAATAGGAACATACTGTTTTGTGGTTCATTGAACTTTAATTAATAGGTGCATCATCAGAGGAGGTACACTTAGAAGGTTCTGTAATAAGTTATAATCCATAGAATGTAATTAGAAGTTCACATTAACACACAAGTACTCTTAAGTCAAGAGTAATAAGGATTTTCTGGTTTAACAAATATTTGAGAGATAGATAATGAAGAGACAGACATTTTTTAATTAATTGAAAGGTACTTAACAGTGTTTAAGCCATAAAATCTTTTAGAATTGTGAATGAGAATTATTCATGTCCTAATAGTTTTGGTGATGTGCTCATGCTTTTACTCTTCTAAACATTTGTTGGTGAAATGTTGACAAAAATGATGATGAATATTTTGCTTCGATACTAAGTGAAAAAGCACTAAATTGTGTCAACACCTCATTATAGATTCTTCTGACATTAAATATTTATATTTGATGTTATGAGTTTGACCATTATGTCCACACTAGGCCACCCGGATGAAGCAGGTATAGGATCTTATTGAGAACTTGATTTAGCATTAGTTGGTCCCTAAAAAACAGAATTTAGTACTGCTAACAAGCTAGTAGCCTTGTCCAATGTTGGGATATGACAAGTAATTTTCTTAGACAAGTATATGGCATATGTTGGCAAATCATCATTTTTTTTCTTAATAGGAAAGAAGACTCTTCAAGGAAATAAAAGTGCCACTAAAGGTAAAGTTTATATATATATATATATATATATATATATATATATATATATATATATATAATTTGAATGGGGTCGGCTAATCTGCAAATGTCACAATTAGAACCTTGCGTCAATTCTATGTTCGCATCCACAAATGGAAATAGGGGAATCTAATGAACAATACTGGACTTGGCACTGCTGTCCTACTTTGTTTTCTACAGCATGATTTTGCATAACCATTATTGGTTGATGTTGTCATAGACAATCCTTTTTCCTCCATGGATTTTTCAACCTTGGTCTTCCCAACTGTGAGTGCCATTAAGCTGAACTTCGATGGGTGCGCTATGGACAATCTGAGACCTTTAGGTATTGGAGGAGTCTTCAAAAATAACTCTAGAGTGGTGGTGTTTGTTTTTTAAGGTGCTGTAACTGAGGGAAATTCAGATAGAGCCAAGGTGCTTTTTCTTTTACTAGTACTTGGCTATCTCACGATTTTGATTTTGAGAGTTTGGTAGTTGAAGGTGATTCCTTCATGGTTATTGGCCGGGTGTGTGATCTCGAGCTTTTGTCTAGAGAGGCTTGATCTCTGATATCTTAGCAAAATATCTTGTTTCAGTGGATGTCAAAATTAGTGGATCCTTACCAAAACATGGTGTTTGCTAGAGCTGAATTGTACTATGGGATTTCTCTTCATCTGTTGTTGCTTTCTTTTTCTTTTGTTGTATGTTTTTCCTGGGCCCTTATCTTTCTTGTGCCCTCTTCTATTCCAGCCTTATATTAATAATTGTTGTCATTTGATATACATCAAATATCTAATACATAAGTCAATACATCATATTCTAGTACACAAGTCAATCTTTGTGCCTAATACACACACATGCATCCTGTTCTGCCATACCTCTAATCCACTCTATCTAAAGCTGTATCTGCCATTAAATCACAAGCATCCATAACTTTTCTCACTACAACCAAATTTATTTTTGGCCTTCCTCTTGTCCTTTTAATGCCTTCAACTTGCATCATCTCACTCCTCACTGATGCAGCCATTGGTCATCAATACACATGAGAGTGTGTGTGTGTATGTTTCTTCAATTTCTACATATCATGACAACCATTATAAGGTTACTCAACTATTGTTCTAAAAGTTAAACTATATGCATATGTAATAATAGACATCTAGACAGGAAAAAAATATTCATATTTGTAAATGCTATACTCTTATATCTAAGTTTATTGTATATGAGTAAATGCAAATTAGTAAATGTAAATAAATGAAAGAAAACAACACAGGATAAAGATTCTCTTTATTGATTGATACCATATATGATACATGCCTTTTTTTGATGAATAAAGGATATGCTCCTTTATCTTCTAAAGTATTCTTGATTTGGAGTCCACATATGCCATATTGAATTGAGTTGCATTTTGTTAAGGATGCTTCATTTACAAGAGCCAACTTCTAGGGAAAAATGAAGGATTTGCTTGAATGTTATGGACTTAGTGTCATACAGGTGTTTTATTTGGAATTCTGTGAGATTTGTTAAGTTCTGGGATTCTTGGAGATTACTTAAAATTATATTATTTTCTTATAAAGGGCATTATGAAGCATTATAAAAGTGGTTGAATAAATTGAGTAAACAGTTTCATGGCATACATGACTACTCGTATTATTTCGGTAGCATAAATGAGCTTACCTTCTAAAGTCTGATGGTTACATGAACCACATGGTCTCCATCAAGATTATTTTCCTTTGTGAAAAGAAAATACCATTCCTCAATTATTTCATGTTAATCCTGAGGACATCTTTAGGCCCCTTTTCTGTCAAAGACCGTACAAAGATCCTATTTCAAAAGTAACTTTAAATTATTATTGATTACAGTTGAGTCTTCAAAATGGTGTCTTCTGCATATAGTTATGATTTTCAGGGTATGCTCGTTATCAAAAAAAAATTTAGATGGACGTCTGAGATTTTTCATGGTTTTGTTTTCCTTTTTTTTTTTTTTTCTGATAAATAAGGTAAAATTAGTTTTGTTTTCTTGTAATTGATGATACATGAATATGTAAGATTACATTCAAATTATTCAATAAAGAGCTGGTTGATAAACTTTGTTAAGTGAAAATATGTTGGAATAAAATCATTGGTTAATTTGCTAAAAGTTGTTTCAAGAACTCCAATTTTTTTTAATTTTTTTTAACGCTTGTGTTAATGCTAGAAGGCACAATATTATTACTAGGATGCAAGATGGGGAGAGAGAGTGTGGAAGAGGAGATTAGAAAAGAATTTTCCAATATTTACAAGTGTCAGTAGAAAATTTCAATCTTGGAAGATGGTGTAGAAATGTGTGTGTGTGTGTGTGTGTGTGTGTGTGTGTGTATGATGTTGTATGTTTGTGTGTTTGTTATGGACCTCTTTCTTTAATCTGAATCCAAAAGACTCCATTTTTCTATATGTAACAAGATTTTTAATATTGAGATGAGAAGAGTAGAGCACATCATCCATTTATAGGGCCTGAGATAAACTCCAAGAAACAGATTGAAACTGTGTTAACAACCTAGAAAAAATAGAAGAGTAATCCAGCCAAACCAAGAACCCAAGAACGATGTAGCTCCAAACACCTCCCAAAGGAAAACACCCTTGCAAATACCAACAGGGAAATAAAGCCCAACCCAAGAATACAGACTCTCATTAATCCCCTTGCCAATCCCAAGGGCAAGCAACATATTAAAATTCACCATCTAAATCAGTGACCAAAACCAATGATAGCTACTAGCCCCCAGAATGCATTCAAGCAATGGAGAACCAGGAAAAGGCTCTATATTGAGCACCTAATAATACAGACCAAAACAAAAATCAACTCCTTTCAACTTTATATACTCGGAGGCAGGCCCCAGCCCCATCCACCACAATGGCAGGCTAGATCACCTGGCAATAAGTGTTCATTTACAGCCACTTCCCCTCCCTCTGCCTCTGCATCTGGCCCTGGATTTCTTTCTCTTAGTTCCATTGACCAGATTCTCACTTCTAGAGACATGGAACTGGAATCAATTGGATCCTGGACCAAGCAAGCCTCATGAGCGTTAATTCCATGCACACTCCTTCTATCCCTTTCTTGAAGTCTGTAGGGAAACTCAGCATGCTTATCTCAACACAAGAAGAAAGATTCCCACTATTGGATCACCTTGGTTGCATTCTCAACCGCTTTGTTCAAATTTGAGGTAAGGTAAGCCAACCTTTCGAACTTCATCAATGACTTTTGACCTCTCTTTAAAAGATCTCGAGTAGCAAGTTTAAAGTCGCCTTCTGACCTGCTGATTTAAGGGATTCAAGATTTTTTAATTTAAGAATCCTAAAATGATTCTGGTTGGACTACAGAAAAGGCAGGCTGCCATGGTACTACCAACCAACTAGAAAGAAGTAAGCAACATTGCTAGATTTCTTCAATTCTTGCCCACTCTTGAGGTAGATAGTTTTTCTGAAATTCTTCAGGCCCCTGTTTTTTTTTAACTGAATTGTTTCAAGTCCCCCATAGAGATTCTTCCAAAATGTAGAATTAGGTGTTATTACCAAAAATGATATTAGATGCCCCCTTTGCTGCATGCTTAATGCATCCAAAGTTGAAAATTTAAACCAAAGTTCCTTCTTACTCCTCCCAGACCTTAAAAACAGAAGAAAAAGTTTCTTTTCTTCACTCTCTATTCTGAGTAGGTGCCATTTATCAGCCTATTAGTTTTTTACATTATTATTTTTCTGCAGACACTTGTAGTCAAAGTGTGGCTTTTTGGTTTTGTATGCATGAAACAATGTTTTGTCCACATGATTATTTATTCTCATATATAAGTTCCCTTGGAGTTTTATATGATTAGAATTTTAGGGTTTTCCCAGGCTTAATGCCTGTTTGCCCTGCCCTCTCCAAATTTTGGCTCTTGTTCTTGCAATCAAGATATTATAAGCATTTATTGCTTAATATCTGATATATGGTTCTCATAGGGGTACATTAATCAATTATAAGCATTGGTTTAATGTGACTACTCTATGACTGTACATACCCATTGATATGAGTCTGCTAAGCTACATTCATTTGAATTTTATGCAGATGTTGTAAACCTCTTTGAATTGTAAATAGGTGTTCACCCTTCCTGATGCGGTGCCATATGTTTCATACCTCGTGGTCTTTTAAACATGGACACATCTAATCCATGCTTGCTCACTTGTAAATAGCTGGAAGTGTTTAATACATTTATATGCATATTACCAAATTGGGGAACAATACTCTTTACCAATAGGTTTACACCCGTAGTGAGGCTGCCTACTAGTGGAGTTGGTTTTAAGATCATAGGAGTCTTTGTTATTTTGATCATAATCTGGATATGCATTTGCATAATAGTTTATCAAGAAGATATCAAACTGTAAGATACCTTTTTTTTTTACCAGTGGAACCTGTTCAAGTATCACCTCCATAAAATTAGAATATTAATTCTCCTGATAGTGCATATTAAAGTAGTTATTTTACAATACTTGACTCTTTTGTTAATCAGTT
Source organism: Platanus orientalis (assembly GCA_025762735.1). Classification (NCBI taxonomy): domain Eukaryota; kingdom Viridiplantae; phylum Streptophyta; class Magnoliopsida; order Proteales; family Platanaceae; genus Platanus; species Platanus orientalis. Next base: position 4,686 of record JAOXJP010231941.1, on the reverse strand, counting down.
GTAGTTCATATCACTACTTTCTTTTCATCTGTTTATATTAGAAAGGCCGTTTGTATGTGAATAGGTCTCTGCTTGCATGGCTGCACTTATTCAAGACATATATGGTGCAAGATGATCAGTTACTGAATGTGTTCATAGAATGAAAGTTCAACTAGGATAAGAAGGTAGATACTAAACTTTCCCCTTTCTTTAACCCAATTAACTAATTTTCTGTTCAAAGGCACTTCATATGTTGGAGAGACGTGCAATGTTATTTCTCTGATTGGAGAGTTAAAGAATTCTGTTGCTAAACATCTCTGTGGTATATCACAATCTTCATATCTCATTGCCAGGGTTAATTGATGACTATTGAATTCATATTTCTGGAATAATATTGTACTGGTGTATATAATATTGATTTTAACGCGGGTTCCGTTGCCATTCTCAAGGTTTTCTGGCTTAAGATGCTTCAGTATTTATTATCTCTTCAGAAAAAAAATTGTTGATATGGATGATACAATTGCTGGAATTTTTGAGGTTGATTGGTTAATATGTATTTATGAATGCTCTTTACAAACACAAGTGCGTATATCGCCATTAGAGTCATTAGTCCATTTCAAGGATAATTATGAATTTCAAAACAACTAAAAAAACCCAGCGTACACAGTTTTTTTATTTTTATTTTTTTAATAATACATAACTTAATTGGATTGTTTCTTTGATCATGTTCATGTCACACCACATCTAAAGTTAGTTGCATACACAACAAATCTAAGGATCTTTTGTTCTGAAAATGCCTTGTCTAGCTTATGATGTACATCTCACTTGAAGAAGCATAATTTTGCAACTGTGGGGCATTCAGTTGACAGGGAATCAAGTAACATCCATCCACAGTTCTTCAATCCGATTCTCTATTGCAGTTGTAATCTGTTTTGAATTTCAATAAAACGCATTTGAGATGAATGATAAAATAAAAAAAGAATTTCAGGAGTAGTAAAGAGAAGAATTTACCCCAACTCTGTAGCTCTCACTGGTGTCTCATAGTTTTGTTCCTGTGGTTGGCTTAGCTGGAGATGGATGGGCACGTGCAAGTCCTCTCCAATTGTGAAACTATTTGGAAGAAGCAAATTTATGTCTGCTCCATCTTCATCCCTTGTTCCATAAACCTGAGACCAGAAATTTTATGCTTAGGCTGAGTTAGACACAACTAGCACTTTTTACAATGGTTTAGAAGTAGAAAAATATAAGTGAATCATGGTATCTAATTTTCATTGGGATATTTGAAGTTCATATTAGCTGTTGAAACCAATACCTTCTTATACAATTCCATGTTTTCTTGATGAATGAAGTTTACCTTCTTATACAACTCTATATTTTCTTGATGGATGAGGTTCCCCTGCAATGGACTCGATGAAAATTAGCTACTTGAAGTGAAATCATTAATAAACCACAAAATGGGATAAAATTATAGAAAATTTTCAGTAAGACCTTTTGGTTTAGTTCTTGTATTTCATCAGTTAAAATTTGGTCCTGTAGAAGTCAGAAACCAAGTTTAGTACCATGGATGAGCTCTATATGGGGGTCTTATAAACATAAGACTTGCATGAGTATTATGGGTTTTGACTTTTGAACCTTTTTCATACGGACACCATGCAGACTCAATTCCAATTGGTTTTCCAGATTCTGTAATTCTTTGACACTCAAACTGGAAAGCTCCTCTCCCATTAATTGTCTGCAATTCACCGTGGAACATGGTTAACAATTCCTTCAACAAACTACGTTTTCCACTTTCTGGAGCATGATTATTAATATAGAAGCAAAGGCAGATGCATACGTGTAGGGGATGGGAGAAAAGAAGTTATCCAACAAACGAGTAGTCCACCATGCTTTTGCCAATTTGGTTATGTTATTTTTTTTTTGAAATTTTCTAAGCCATTTAAGTTAGGGTTGTCTTGTATATTTTTATTTAGTTCATGTATCAAAGCTTGGATGGGGATACAATTCTATGGCTTAATATTGTTTCCTGAGTAAAATTTTGGGGGAAACATATATAGACTCATGAGAGGCAAATCTGGACAGCCATGTTTCTGTTGGTGTACAATACATTAGGGTATTTGGGTACATTATACATGGATGATATACTTGTAAATACTCAATGTAATGGCTCAGTATCCTTTTAATAATACATCATACGTATGAGAGGGAATTACATTCTCCATATGGTTTCCCTAATCTTCCCTCTTTCATCTTCTCCTCCTTACAAACCCTAACATATTCAGACCTCTTTTTCACACAAATTCACTTCGTATCAAAGCAAGGAGTTTGTCGACCAACAAGGAGCTTTGCTGACATCAGTATTCATACGGCAGACATTAGCACACGGCTGAGGTATGTAAGCTTCTCAAATATTGTTCGTTTTGATTTTTGGGTAATTATGGTATGAATTTCATTTGATTTGGAGCATAATTGAAGGTTTTACGAATCTTTCTGGAGTTTTTTTGGCCATTCGCCTAGATCTATGTTTTCTGCTCCGCCTGCAGCATGATTCATGTTGTTTCTTTTGACGAATGGAAGTTGACTGGTCATTTTTCTCTTAGAAATCTTTCAAATCACGTCTTGTTTGATTTTGTTAAGATTTGATTTCTCAGCTTTTTTTTTTCTTCTTCTTTTACGGGGTTAACACTGGCCATGGGTATCTTGTTTTTTTGGTTCTTGTTTGTTTCTTTTGATGCTTCCATCACCTCTCTGTGGGTTGTTTGGAGCTTGTGTTGTTGAGCACAGGGCTCCATTGTTCCTTGTGAAGCTTTGATCTAGTGTTGAGGGTCTTTTTTGCACTCACCTCCTAGGATAGCCTGGATATTGGGGCTGAGACCATATTGTGTGGGGTGTTGGACTGTATTTGTTATTGTGGGTCTCTAATCTAGACCATTATACGCCCTTCTGCTGTTGTGTGAGGTTCTATAGCTCTCAATCCCTTTTTTGGCCTGTGGGATGTGCTGTTGGCCCCGTGTGGCCTCATTACTTGTGTTGATTGGTGACTGTGTTATCTTGTAGCTATTTGGTTCCCTGTTGGGTGTGAATTTGTATCAGTTGGAGTGTTGTTTGCTGCTGGTTGTGGTTTTTCAGTTCTGATTTTGGTGTGAAGCCTCGCTATGTCGGATGTCAGCGAGTCTTCTTCTTGAGCATCTGGCTGTGTTCTAGGGTGCAGCCTTGTTGAGGCTTATAGTGCCCCTATCACTGCTGTGAAGCTTGATGGTACCAACTTCCTCCCTTGGTCTCAGTCTGCCTAGTTGACCATTATGGGTCATGGGAAGTTGGGTTATATTACTAGAGATACTAAGGCCCCTACAAGAGAGGACTTCGTTTATGCTAAGTGGGAGGAGGCTGAAAATGCTCTTGGATGTCGTGGCTGATCCATTCTATGAAGCACTTTATCAGTAAGACCTGCTTGTTTCTTTCGTCTGCCAAGGATATTTAGGGCTCTCGTTCGCACTTATGAAGCATCGTCAGAAGGTCTAGCTTATGCTTCAGCGATAACAATCGATCTTGGAATATTACAATGCCCTTTTTAGCCTTTGGGAGGAGATTGATTTGTATCTTATGTCCTCTATTACCGATTCTGATGATGCTACAACTTTTCGTCGGTATCTAGAGGAGCATCATGTCTTTGAGCTTTTAGCCGGGTTGAATCTGGAGTATGAGGAGGCCTGTGCATAGCTACTTGGACAACCTTGTGTTCCTTCCTTGGTTGAGGTATACTCCCATCTTCACAGGGATGTTATAATGCCATGCTTTCCCGTCCATCTATTGAGTGTTCTACTTTAATATCCTTTTCCCTGAGCTGTCCGTGGCAGTAGCAGTGGCAGTGGCAGTAGTTATCATGGTGGTCGGGGTACTACAAGACAGTTCTTTTGATGATCGTGATCGCCTTCTTGTGATCATTGTGGTTGAACATGCCATACGAGGGCAACATGTTGGGACCTTCATGGTCATCCTTAGGAGTCAACACGGTTCTCATGTTGGTGGCAATAGTGTAGCTCCCCGTCCTGCCTATGTAGCTACCCCTTTTGATGTTGCTCCTTCTGCCACTTCCTCTACATTTCCTAAGTCTTCTATTGTTTTTGGTGGGGAAATGGTCTTTATTCACAAGATGGCCTCTATTCGTCGCTTTATGGCTCAGTTAGATACTTCATCTGGTGGTGCCTCCACATCTTCTGTTGTTGTTGTAGGTATATTGGACTTTGTTCTTAGTGCTTCTTCTACCTAGTGCCTCCTGGATTATGGATTTAAGTGCCTTTTACTTTATGACTGGTACGTCTTCCCTTTTCTCCACCTATACTATCAATTCTAGTCAAGAGACGATTCACATTGCTAATGGTTCTATCTTCTATTGTTGGGACTGGGTTTATATATGTTACTCCCTCTTTATCTCTTTCTTCTATTTTTCATGTTCCTAATTTTCATCTTAACCTTGTTTTCGTTAGTCATCTTACTAAGTCTTTGAATTGCAATGTCATTTTTTATCCTTTTTATTGTGTTTTTTTAGGACTTTGTGATGAGGCATACTATTGGTAGAGGCCATGAGGAGTGGGGTTGTACCTTCTTGATACGGCATCATATCTTGCTTTTCCAATGCAACATCTATCTTCTACATCCACTTTGTCTCAGTTTATGCAATGACACTTTAGGCTTAGCCACCCCTCTTAC
>JAOXJP010231940.1:0-10552 GCA_025762735.1 Platanus orientalis | reverse complement strand
CCCCCCCCCCCCCCCCCCCCCCCCCCCCCCCCCCCCCCCCCCCCCCCCCCCCCCCCCCCCCCCCCCCCCCCCGGAATGATATCCTCTGCGACGTTGAGTATTTGTGCTGACTTGGAGCTGCTATTCATGAGGGCCCAGTCATGTGCTGATCTTGTAATGACAATGAAGGTGAAACCCATACACTTTTATCAGTACTTGACACTACACGACACCCTATAAATGGTGGCTCCAGACCAGCACAAATATTCAAAAGGATATCAAACTCACCCATCCCAGTAGGTACCCATAAGTGGGCCTTTTAGGATTAAAACCATAAGAATGATCGTCTGTGTTAACACAGGCCTATGTAGGTGGGCCATTGATTGAGACTCAGCTTATAATGATCGTCATCATATAACATTTTCTTCAAAAAAAAATTTATACTTTGTCATCATATAACATTTTCTTCCAAAAAAAAAAATTGTTCGAATGAACATTTGCTCCAGATTTAAATAAGGCACTAAATTCAAAAACCATCACGTGTCCGGGAAATTTTGGAGCTCATTTCATAGACATGGATAAGATAAAAAAACACCCACGTCATTCTTGTTGGGTGTCAAATCCCCCCGCAATGGTTGATTTATTCTGTGCAAACACTTACCTTTTTGTAATAATGACACTATTTTAGTACAATAAATCTTTTCAGTCTAAAAAAACAAGAGACTGAAAAACACTATCCTAATGGATAGGGTTGCCTACGCCCAATTTTCTCTTATATGGGACTTTAGTGGATTAATATATGTATATACTGAGATGTTATCATGGTTGAGAAAACATTATGACTCCCTGTGAGTGCAACCCTGGATTTGGATACCGAAATAATGTTCTGTCCAGGATATATCATTCACCCTCTCACATGGGCTGTGGGTTCCATGTAAAAGGTGCACGGGTTACACTCCCTATGAGGGGATGAATGGTACATCATGGACAGAACATTATTCCTCTTTCAGATGCCATATGCACCAAGATAGCTGAACACAAAAGGAAAAAAGAGAAAATAGTGACTTGGTTTCAAGCATTTACCATTATACCCACAATGATTGGTTATACAATTGTTATCCATAATGGCAATAATCATTTGTTTGCTTATATAACAGATCTTATGGTAGGTCATAAATTGGGAGAATTTGCACTTACTATGAATTCCCAAGGACATGCAAAAAATTGATAATAGATCTCATTATTAATAAAGTTCATATGGGTGCTCATTGTTCTTGAGGGGGGTGTCTTTTTGCTCACATGCATTGGAATAAGGTAAACGGAGCTGGGCAATGCTCTACACCATTCCTCAACATAAAAGTTCCTCTTTTTTTTTTTCCATTATTCAATACCCATCTAAACTTTTAATTGTGTGAGTGATATCCAATCTCACAACACCTTATCTAAATCACATTTATAGTCATTTTACTTGAACCCTATTAAACCCAACCCATAAAACCATTTGTTAATAATATTGTGACAATCCATTCTCCTTATCTGATTGATTGATGATTTATATGTGATAGGTCCCAACAAATATTACAGATGCTAACGTAAATTGTTTTCTCTTCAGGTGAGAAACGTACCACAATTTGGATGAATATTTTCTGCCCCCTTCATTGATAAATTCTGGGCTGCTTAAATAAGCAAAGCATGTACATAACTGAAAACAGAGAATGCCGAAAACAAAGGAACCACCTAAGGCCACTAACACCGGTAGCCGACGTCTAATATAAAAAATAACAGACATTGACTCCACGTACTAACTGAAAATGCAAAATAATCATTAAGCATAAATTTCTCCAACTGTTGTAACCCAGTCCATGCACTACGTCCACTCTCCTCCCAAATATTTGGGATTTGGCTTAAGGCCCCTCTCCCAACGTCGTGGCCTATCAATTCTCCCCTGCTCCTGTGGACGCTTGTCCTCAAGGTGCACAGATGGAAATTGCGCAAGCAATGTTTGGGTTGTCTCCCACGTGCCTCCTCTGCTGGTAAACGCTTCCACTGGACTAAGCTTTCTTCTTCAAATTTATGTCCTCTTTTGACCCAGCGAGTGTCAAGTATTTGTTGAGGTTCCAATATAGCTGCACCTTCATCAGTCACTGGCGGCAATTCCTTAGACGGCACCACCATGTCTCCCACGAATTTTTTTAACAAGGAAACGTGGAAAACAGGATGAATGCGAGCTCCTTCCGGCAGCTGAAGTTTATAAGCAACCGCTCCAATTTTTTGTAGCACTGGGTATGGTCCGTAAAATCGACTAGCGAGCTTCTGGTGGGCACGTTTGAAAACGGAATGCTGCCGATAGGGGTGTAACTTAAGAAACACCATATCACCTACTTCAAAAGTCATGTCCCGTCTCTTGTGATCCGCTATCTGCTTCATGCGATTGCTGGAAGTATCCAGATTAGCTTTAAGTTGGCGCAACAACTCTTCTCTAGACATGAGACTCTGATCCACTTCATGAACAGAAGATAAGCCGCTATGGTAAATGGGAAGTGGAGGAGGTAAACTGCCATACAACGCCCGGAATGGGGTCATTCCCGTAGATGCATGGTACGTCGTATTGTATCACAGCTCTGCCCACGGAATGTAGGTGCTCCATTTGGCTGGCCATTGGTGAACAAAGCAGCGGAAATACTGCTCTACACAACGATTGACCACTTCCGTCTGTCCGTCGGTTTGCAAATGATAGGCGGAGCTGAGTTTCAAATTAGTACCTGACATTTGGAAGAATTCTTGCCAAAATCGGCTAATAAAGACAGGGTCCCGATCACTAATGATCGATCTGGGAAGACCATGTAATTTGACAACCCCTTCAACAAATTTTTCAGCCACACCTTTAGCAGTAAATGGATGAGTTAAAGTTAAGAAATGTGCGAATTTACTTAACCTGTTGACAACTACCAAAATTGTATCCTTGCCGTGGGATGTCGACAAGCCTTCAATGAAGTCGAGAGTGATATCATTCTAGATTTGGCAAGGAATGGGCAAAGGTTACAGGAGTCCCGCAGGGGGGAGTGTCTCGGACTTCATTTTCTGGCAGACTTCACATCGTTTGACATATTCGTGGACTGCTTGGTACATTTTCGGCCAATAAAATTGTTGAGCCAGCCTCTTGAACGTCCGCAACACTCCTGAGTGCCCCCCAATTTTGGTGTCGTGAGCCTCATGTATGAGCTTGGTCCGCAACGCCTCATGAGAAGGAATAACCACTCTTCCTTTGAATAAAACAAGTCCTTGGCGCTGTGAGTAGTGCCCCTCAGGTTGAGCCCTGGCCCTCTGATCTACAGATTGTATATAAGAATCCCCTTTGTAAGCTCCTTTAATCTCATCCCACAGGGTGACCGAGGGCACGTGTAGATGATGAAGAACTGGGCTGTGAGGCTTGCGTGAAAGGGTGTCTGTAGCTGAGTTTTCACTGCCTGGACAGTAAGCAATTTCATAGTCGTAGCCCATTAATTTGGCTACCCACTTCTGTTGCTCAGGTGTTGCCACACGTTGCTCCCAAAAATACTTCAGGCTTCGTTGGTCAGTTAGGATGAAAAAATTTCTTCCCAGTAAATAAAGATGCCATAAGCGTATGGCCTCCACAATTGCAAGCATTTCCTTGGCATAGGTTGACCAAGATTTTTTTGTAACCCCCAATGCTCGACTCATAAACGCAATGGGCTTGTCTTGCTGCGATAAAACTGCGCCAAGCCCGTCTCCTGAGGCATCAGTTTCAATGGTGAAGGAATCATTGAAATTGGGCATAGCCAAAATGGGAGTGGTGGTCATTGCTTGCTAAAGAGCCGAGAAGGCTGTTTCGGCATCGTCATTCCAATAGAACTTTCCCTTCTTGAGTAAGTTGGTAAGAGGTCGTGCGATGATGCCATAACTCTGAACGAACTTCCTGTAATACCCTGTCAAGCCTAAAAAACCACGCAATTCAGAAATATTAGTAGGTCGAGGCCATGCGTGCATGGCTGCAATTTTTTTGTCATCAACCTTCACTCCGTGAGGCGTGATGATATGCCCTAGACACTCCAATTCTTGCTGGCCGAAAACACACTTGCTTGCCTTAGTAAAAAATTTATGCTGCCTCAAAATCTCTAAGGTTTGTTCAACGTGCATCACATGCTTATCCCAAGTTGAACTATATACGAGAATATCATCAAAGAAAACCAAGATGAATTTTCGAAGGTAAGGTCGAAATATAGAGTTCATAATGGCCTGAAATGTAGAGGGTGCATTACAAAGGCCAAAAGGCATTACGAGATATTTGTAATGGCCATTATGAGTATGAAAAGCAGTCTTAGAAATATCGGAAGAATTTACTCTTACTTGATGATATCCGGCCCGTAGATCCAACTTTGTAAAATAAGAGGAGCCATATAATTCATCGAGCATGTCGTCCACCGTTGGGATAGGGAAATGGTCTTTGATCTACAAAAACCGGCGAAGAAAACGGTCTTTAGTCCGTGCAAAATCGCCAACTTCCATCTCTTTTTTTCACTAGAAAAACCGGCGAAGAAAATGGGCTGGTGCTAGGACGAATGAGCCTAAAATTCAGCATCTCTTGAACTTGCTTTTCGATTTCTTCTTTTTGAAAATGGGCATATCGGTAGGGTCGTACATTAATCGGCTTAGTGCCTTCTTTAAGTGTAATGCAATGATCTACCTCGCGCATAAGTGGTACACACGAGGGTTCCTGGAACACGTCCCCGTACTCGTGCAATACCCGCAACATGTCTTGCTATTTCACGTTGTACGCTCCCCCCTGTGATGCGGCTTCTGTGGTTGGTGGAAAGCTTACTGCAAACAACACATGGTCTCTTTGGCATTCCTTTGATATTTCTTTTAATGTAGCCTCCTGAATGGCTTGCTCGCCTATCCCTTGCAGCCTTCGAACTTGATTATCCCAAATGAATTCCATGGTTGATTACTTCCAATTACAAACCACGGAACCCAGCATATCCAGCCATTGAATGCCAAGCACTAGATCAAGACCTGATAACGGCAGTGAGAAGAGGGTGAGATAAAACTTTGTTCCTTGTAAATTCACCATTACCTTATCAAAACGCCCTTGACAATTCAGATGCTCGCCATTAGCAACCCGAACAGTAAATGTTTCCGTTGGTACCACTGGTAAATGCAACATGCTTGCCAGGCGATCGTTGATGACGTTGTGTGTTGATCCACTATCTATCAGTACCACTACTTCGAGAGAACCCATCACTGCTGTCATACGCATTGTTCTCGGAGCAGTCCATCCCGTCAATGCATGTAACGTGATTTCAGGCTCCAGTTCAGGTTCTTGTACTTCTCCTGCATCTCCATCTTGGTCAGCCTCCAATGTTTGTTGATCAGTAATTTCTTCACAGACCATGGTACCTGCACCAGCGTTTCCTTCCAAGAGTAATAACTGCGGTTTTTGGCATTTATGCCCAGCTGTGAAACGTTTGTTACAATTAAAACAGAGGCCTTGCACTCTCTCCTCCCATGATAAACGTCTGATTGGGGCCGTAGGTGTAGCAGGGGCTACACAAGTGGCTTGTGGCAGAGCTAAAGGAGCTCTTGCAGGTGGTAACCGCACAAACTGTCTTTGCCGTGTGAGTTGGTTGTCCCTCATCCGTGTCAAGTTAATGGCTTCTTTGAGAGATTGCGGTTTAAACATTCGAATCCCATCAGCAATGTCAGCCTTCAAGCCCCCCATGAATGTTCCTACTAATGCCTTCTGAGTCCATCCTTGGACCCTGTTGCCGAGCCTTTCAAATTCGCGTTGATAGTCCCTCAAAGTCCCTAGCTGCCTGATGCGGGAGAGAGCTTCGTCAAAATCCTCACACTCCGTTGGTCCGAAGCGAGCCCAAAGTTCTTCTTCGAATTTCTCCCACGAAATCACGTGTCCTTCTTCCCGAAATGTTCTGCGAATCCACTGCCACCACTGGTTAGCCTCTCCTTCTAGATGATATGTTGCCATGGAAACCTTTTGAGCTTCTGCCGTGCCTTGGTACTTGAAGATCTGGTTCACACGGTTGAACCATTCAGTTGGGTCATCCCCTGAGAACCGAGGGAACTCTACTTTTTCTGTTTTGGAGGAGACAATCTGCCATCCCCCGTCATTGCCCTCTCGATGATGGTTGTCGTGGTTGGGGGTCTCCTGGTTTGCGAGCAAGACATCAGAGAGATGGTTGAGAGTTTCTTCCAAATGATGAAGCCTATCAGCCATGCCAAGCTCCATCCTGTGTAACCCATCTTGCACTCCACCGAGCCCTGCCTCCAACCGCTCAATACGCTCTTTATTGGTTCCCATAAGTAACTTGGGACCTGTAGGTTACTGGCTTTGATACCAATGATAGGTCCCAACAAATATTACAGATGCTAACGTAAATTGTTTTCTCTTCAGGTGAGAAACGTACCACAATTTGGATGACTATTTTCTGCCCCCTTCATTGATAAATTCTGGGCTGCTTAAATAAGCAAAGCATGTACATAATTGAAAATAGAGAATGCCGAAAACAAAGGAACCACCGAAGGCCACTAACACTAGTAGCCGACGTCTAATATAAAAAATAACAGACATTGACTCCACGTACTAACTGAAATAAAATGCAAAATAATCACCAAGCATAAATTTCTCCAACTGTTGTAATCCAGTCCATGCACTACGTCCACTTGCTCTCCAGCTGCTGTGACCCAGTCCATGCACTACGTCCACTCTCCTCCCAAATATTTAGTATTTGGCTTAAGGCCCCTCTCCCAACGTCGTGGCCTATCAATATGGAACCTCTTTATTCTGTTTTATATGTAATAAATAATAATAATATCTCTCCTATAAGGTCAAAAGAAACCACGGACCTATTAATATAGAATTCATTATTTTTTATTTATTTTTATTTTCCTTTAAATAAACCCATTTTGTTCATAAGCGTATAGAAATTATTCCATATATAATTTCATGTTGTTCACAAAAGTCATTGGAAAGATTCAATTCATATTCTTACTCCCATATGTTCCAAGTCTTTTTAATTTTTGTCTAAATAGTTTTCTACTTCTCTTAAATTATAAGTAAATTAGTTATTATCTACATATATAGTACATGCGTGGATTATATATAATACATAATAAGCAATTAATTTGAGAGATTTTCAATTTTCTTCTTCTAGTTAGGTTTGAGTCTTACTTTTTAATTCTTTAATTTTCTTTAGAAGATCAGCATTTGACTTGGCTAGTTCATTCCTCTCATCTAATTTGCTTCTTCTAATTAGATTTACTTCAATTAGGCTTGTTTCTAGAAAATTAGACTTTTCTTTTAACTCATATTCCCATATGTGAATTTTGTGTTTGCCTTTGCAAGTTCAATGCTCTCTCAAATGTCTTTTGGATGTCTTTAGCATCCTCTTCATCTTCACTGCTAGAGTATTCCTTATTTGTATTAGACGGTTCCACAGTGATAGTTGTCAATGCTTTAATGGTAGATGAAGAGTCATCTTCATTGTTTGAGGACTCATCATCCAAATTATTAGAGTCGTCATCCTATGTTGACTCCATGGCCTTGTTTTTGAATTTCTTTTTCCTATTTGTACATTTGGAAACTATGTGCCCATAGCCACTACACTCATAGCACTGTGTCTTCCTTAATCTTCTTCTTTTAGAATTTTCTCCTACTTTCTTGTTAGGGAGAGAATTCTTCTTGAACTTCATTATGTTTTCCCTAAAAAATTTCTTGAACTTCTTTGTTATAAGTGAGAATTCCTCACCTAATTCCTCATCATTTCTAGTTTCATTATTTACCATAAGAGTTATATTCTCTTTGAGAGGTTGAGTTTCAATTCAAAAGTTTACAAGGAACACACAAGTTCATCAACCTTGATTTTGCTTATGTTTACTTTCTTCTATGGTTGTGACCTTAGGGTAGAATCTCTCAAGGAAGAACCTAAGAATTCTTTTAACTATTTTTGAATTTGGCACAATCTCACCAAGTCCCCACAATGAATTCACTATATCTTAGAGCTTAGAGTAGAATTCAATGAAATACTCATTTTCCTCCATCTTAGGTGTTTCAAACTTTAAAGCTAACATTTGAAGCTTAGATAGTTTCACTATTCATGGGTCATCTCTAAGAGATCCCATGCTTTATTGGAGATTTCAAAGTTACATATCCTCCTAAACTCTTTTGCACTCAACGCATACACAATGGAGTTTATGAAATGCCAAAGGGGTAGTGAATAGGATCCAACCAATTCTTTTTAAACTTATTTAATTTTTTTAATTAATTTCACTTGCTTTTTAAGTTCCTTAAAAATTTTAACTTAATTCTGCACTATGAACCAGTTCTTAGACCATGGGTTTCTATCATACACTATAGTGATACTTATAGCAGGGTATAAATAGGGCTAATAGATTCCCTAAAGTTAATTTTACTTAAAGTTTAATGTTTTATTTTTAAATTCACTTGTACAATTGGATAGACAATTTGCATTCCTAAATAAATCATATAAATGAGACAAGATGAAGATGCAAACAACTGCATAATGAACCCACGATTTATAGTGGTTCGGTAGTTCAGGTTGATGTCCACTTTTAAATTGGCTCACCCCTTAGCCTCCTTAAGAACACTCCTAGTGAATCCGATGGGCACATTCTATCCAGTGCTTCCGATGGACGATGATTCACACTTGGCTCCGGAAAGTGCTGCGAGAATCCGCCTTTGGTAACTCTGGAAAAGGCTACACATTGTGATAAAGTATAAAAACTTCTTGCTTTGTGGGTTACCTCTTGGAGGCTAATTTTACTATAATTTTCACCCCTTTGTGGAGAGACAATTATTTGTTTGCTAAGCTCTTCTAGCTTCCAAAGATTTAACTATAAGGTTGGGAAGCTTTCTAAGACAACCTAAGTAAAGATTTTATGGTGGAAACAACTCTAGGTCGTTCACTCTGACTCTTTTAAAAAAAATTAAAATAACATGGTTCAAGAACAAGGATTTTCATGTATAAATCATATAGAGTTTCTCTTTGTTCTTTTAGATCATTGTGGTTTGTTCCCTATTTATAGAGTAGAAAATTAAGCTAAAAGGAAGTTCCAACGACTCTATTATAATGTTAAAAAATATAACCATTGGGAAGTGTTTGAGTTAGAAGTTTTCAAATCTGACACCTCAGATCGTTCTGAAAAGTTTTTAGAATGATCTGACATGTTTCTACCAACTCTTGGTACATCTAGAGACCACTTGGATCTATCATATTTTTCCTAGATCATCCCAACTCCCTTGTTTCTAAAATATTCTAATCGAGCCAATTGTTTTGAGTACTTATGGATCACGATCGGATGTCGGGATCAAAAGTTATGGTCATTTAAAGTTTAAGGCCATTTTTACTTTTTCTTTAAGTCCATTTAAATCCAAAGCTTGTGAGGCATTTTCAATGGTTCGAGTAAGTCTTTCTAAACCTTGCGATGGTCATTAGGCTTATTTTACCATCAACCACTTACCAACATTACCTTGGATTTACCTTGGAAGTACAAGTTGGCTCTTGAGGTGGCTTGACATTAGAGCTTGAAAATGCTTGAAACTTCTTTGAAATATTCATTTATGGCTTGGGTTTCTTGATGTTTGTGGTCTTCTGGCTTTAAGATGATCTTCTTGAAGTTTCTTTTGTACTTTTCTTGGACTTATATGACTCAATGAATATTATAATATACATACAAATAAGACCAACTTAATGATCACAATACAACATGTACTTAAACTCCAAAACTAATAAAATTCATAAAATTGTACAAATAATTTTTTAAGTACATGTCTATCCAATTCTCCCCCTTTTGTCTTGAATGGACAAAGCATAGCTCCCTCTCAAGATGTGGTTACCTGTGTCACATACACAGGAAGTACCTTTCTCAAAAAAGGCTGTTAAAAATTCAACTACAGTAACACTATAGAATATACCATTTTTAACTATGAAGCACACATAGGTTCTTTTGAAGTAATGATATTATAATTTAGTATATGTCGTCACAAACCATTTTTATTTCTTCCTCCCCTGAATTTATACATGAATTTTACTATAAGATCCAAAATTTAAGATTCAAGGGTTGCCAAAGAAAATTACTATATGCACATTCATCAAGGTAAAGATATTACTAAAATTTCTTATGACAATACTCCCCCTCTCTTATATCTCTCCTATTTAAATCTTTCTCTCTCCCTCAATATGATAATTCAAAACAATACCAATATAGATAACAAAGTTAAAGAAAGACAATTGATCATATGAGGCAAAAACAAAATTTACTTTCTTAAGTCACTTATTTTAACTCAACCTTGTTTCGAAGGAAAGGCTTTTCTTTCTTCAATTTCCCTATTTTTGTTTGTGTGTTCCTTTATCTTTAGCTTTTAAGATTTTAGCTAATCATACAGTTTCTTTTGGCATTCAAAATTTAAGTGGTCTTTCATTCTACATTAGTGACAGGCTATGTGGGCTTTTGAACATGAAGCCTAGAAATTTGGTGCCTTTTGGACAATCTTATTTTTACCCATTAGGTATTTTTC
>JAOXJP010231939.1:0-10552 GCA_025762735.1 Platanus orientalis | reverse complement strand
AACAGAGTTCTTTTTGTATCACTTCGCCCTTTTTTTGTTTTGGTTGATTTTTTTATTAAATTATTAATATTAAAATTTAGTATTAATTTAATCAATTTAATGAAAACAAAAATATTAAATTTAAATATTTATTAATATTCTTATTAATATTTAATATAAAAAATATAATATAATATATTGATATAAATAATTAAAATTAATATTACATGGAATGTTGTCAGTAAGTCTTGAACCAACGTCTTTCTTACAGAGAGGTGATATCATATCTTTTTCAAACGGACATGTGCTGGTGGTAGTGACTTCTAGTCAGGGCTGTCAATGAGCTGAGCTAGCTCGGCTCGCTCAGAACTTGGCTGAGCCTGAGCCTTGTTTTTAGCTCACAAAACTGAACTTGAGCCTTGATTTAAGCTCAATTCCTAAGTGGGCCTGAGCCAAGCGTCACAAAACTCTCTCTAAAAGGTCGGTTTGATTAAGCAAAGTTATAATGTATATATACATATATATATTGGTTTTATATATTATATATTGTATCAATAGTAGTGAACAAAGAAGATAAATTGGGTTAATGAACCATTAGATCATTGGTTTCTTTTATATTTCTTCAAAATAATGACTTTTGGCAAACTGAGCTGAGCCTATCTTTGTGAGTTTGAGCCAAGTTTGACCTTAGCACCTTCCACAAGCTTGAGCTTTGTCATCATGCGGCGGGCATGAGGTGAGCTGGATAAAGCTTGGCTCAACTCGACTCATTAACACCCTTAATTCTAGTTACGTATCAAAATACAAATTTATTAATAGAATAGACCTAAAAACCCTAATACTTTTGACATTTGACCGAGTTGTGACTCCTTATTTGAAGGAATGGCCCACTTCACGAATAGTCCAGAGACTCCAAACCATCGAAACCATGGGCCAATTCTGCTGGCAGAACTGGACGCCATTTACACAAGTTGCAACATCATCAATAATGTAAGCACTCAAAAAAACAATCATTTTGTGTTCTTTGAAACACATATACTTATGCATGTTCCAACCTTCTTTTTGTAAAATAATAATAATAATAATAATAAAACAACCTTCTTTGATAGGCTGAGATTATCACTTATAGAGATTAGATAGTTAAACAAATCAATTTGGTGGACCCAACCTCTTATTCCAATCCAATGGTTGAATGCAGTCTATCGTGAAACAATAGTCTGATCAAAATTGATGGTCCCCACATTTATTCCAATCCGATGGTATTGGAAGCAGCTTTACGTGATACGCACCTCTCATAACATAAATGTAATTAGACATGATGATTAAACAAAGCCAACCCACGTTTCAGAAATGAAGACTAACGTATCGGAATCACCCTTGGAGTCTTCTGGGTTCAAAACCTATCCGATCTGACTGGAGAGTTATCACGCCAGTACTAATTTAGGAGGTATATGATTTCCAACAAAGAGTATTTCTAAAGGTATTTTTAATTGTTTATTTATTATAATACTATTTTTTTAATCCGTTTTAATGACCAAAGCACCCTTTATAGTAGTACTGGAGTGATAACTCTCCAGTCGCACAGGAGATGATTCCAACCTACACTTTCTCAATAAATTATTAAAAAAAAAGGCTCCCGCGAGAACCCCTACTTTATGTCTAAAACTAATATAATATAGAGATTGTCATTTCAAAGCATGATTATTTCTTAATTTAATCCCAATTAATCAATTATTCAGATTTTGGGTTCTCCTTTTGGCCTTTTGCTCTCTTCTTTAATCTCACTAACGTGCTATCATGCTATCATGCGCCAAGTAGACTTCATTTCTTTTTGTCCGTTACAGGCCACGTAGCATCAGAGCATAAATTAAAGGTGCGGCGGTGGTGGTGATCCCTACTGAGATCCACGTGTACAGTGATTATGGGCAGGACGGGCTGCTCTGGCATTCTGCCCGGATTCCACGGGCAAAGGTTGTGGGTGGGGGAACAAAATCCTCGGAAGTAGAGCGCATAAACAAAACCCCTCCACGCCATCATCAAAGCGAGCCCTACGCTGTGTGCCGCGGTGGGCGCAGGGCCCACCATTCGATGGTTCGGAAGTGGGCCCCAAGCCCAAAAAACGACAAAATAGTCCGGCAAAAAGTGAGAACCCGATGACGTCATAAGTCGGGTGGGGGTTGTTTGCCCGTATGATTTGGCAACCGGATGGGCCGGTGGAGTGGGTCGGCCGTACGATTTAGCAACCGGATGGGCCGGTTGCACCACTGAAGCTAGTGGGTGGCATGTGCCGGTTGGTCGTGAGTGGTGGCGCAAAGATCTGGGGAGGCTTGGGCTTTTTCATTTGTTTTAAAGACCCTCGATCTTCTATAAACTACGGAAATGCCACTGTTCTACAGGATTTGAAAGTGTACTTCTCTCATTAGATGGTATTTCTGTAGTTTGAGAATGAATTTGAGGGTGTTTTTAAAACTACTTCTGAATTTAATTTTTAGAAGGGATGGAAGAAAAGCAGCCAATGGATTTCACCGGCCTGGATTCCAGAAACCGCCATTGATTAATAATGGCTACGAAATTGAAAACTGGTACCTTGAACGAACCCACTTTATAACCTACGCCTTCAGCCCTTCTTCGCTTCCCATCCCTTTCTGAGCTCTGTCTTTCGCTCCATCGTCTCAACTCTCGGTGGATGTTTAGTTACCTTGCAACACTACCACCGCCGCTGTTTATGGATTCCTCCCCCTCTCGGAGCACCACGAGAAGGCCTGCTTTCATCGAAGATGATGATGGTTTAGCATCTGTGGCGAATATGGAAGCTGGGTTTTCAGGGAATCATCCTCTTTTAGTGAAATCGTCGAGCTTTTATGGTTTAAAGAGAAGGGGTAGTTACAGAGTTCTCTCTGGGTCGAGATCGGCGAGGTTTTATGATGCTAGGTGCGATGGGGAACACCAAAGTCATTTCCTTGAAGCTTGTTTTCTCTGCAAGAAGCCACTCGGCGATAATAGAGATATCTTCATGTACAGGTTTGCATCATCGAGACATCCTCCTCGTCTCATTCTTCGCTTTCTGTGCTTCTGTGTTTTAATCTTGATGCTTATGTGTTTAAAAGAACTTCTGTTAAAAGATTTCTCTGTAGATTTCGGATACAGAGATGGGTTGAACACCCTTTTCTTCCTCTTTAATATGATAGCAATTTGTTTCTGATTAATTACATAAAAGGGTTCGGAGTCTGATCGGTGTTTGGGGTAATTTTGCAGGGGTGACACTCCATTCTGTAGTGAGGAGTGCAGGCAGGAACAGATAGAGATAGACGAAGCGAAAGAGAAGAACTGGAACCTTTCCTCTTCTATGATATCCCTTAGAAAAGACCAGAAGAAATCTACCCCCAATGAAACCAAGAGTTACTCTGTTCGGGCAGGCACCGTCGCTGCTGCTTAAACACCACCGCCGCCCAGGCCAGAAACATACATAGAATAATACAAATAAAATTATATAGGTGACCCCGCAATAGCAAGGAAATCTACGGTTTTCTGTGTATTACGAAGTCTTTGTAGGGCCCCCGACGAAAGGAAGACGACGAGGGGAGGCCCCATTTTGAGATTTTTTTTTTTTTCCTTCTACTTAGATATTTGTAAATGGGTATGTGAAAACTGCGTTGGGATGTGTTGTGTAATGGGCTTTCTTTTTCTTTTTTTTTTTTTCAATGATCTTTGGTTGAAATTGTAGAGAGAATTATAAGAAGTATCAACCAAAATCTGCTAGCTTCCCTTCAATGTTCTCATGATCTCTGTTATTCTTTCTTTGAAAGTGAGATCTGCTTTTTTTCCATTAGAGTAGGGGAAAAGAGAAAGTGGGTTCCTTTCCCCCTGAAAGACGAAGGTGGACAAGTGGGCCTAAAATTGTCACTTTTGGAAATTGGGAATATGGGATTTGGGTTTCTTAAAACTTTCTACCCAAGAGCTTGGAAGAACACGGTTACTGTAACCTGGTGGCTGGTGGAGTTCCTGATGGGCTTCTATGGCACCAGTGGGATAGTGGGTCCCTTCTTGGTTGGTGGGGTCTGATTGTGGTATGATTACAGTGGTCAGATGAGGCCCATGGGGTTGGTCAATGCAGTGTCCAGAACAATTATTACTATTGCTTGATGAACGGTTCATCTGGAGTATGGTAATTGCAGATGCTTGAGGAAAACCCTCCTGCAATCTCTGGTGTGTATGATACTTGTCCTGTGGGACAGTACGCTTGTCCCATTTTCGGTACAGGATCAGCCTGTCAGTCTGACTGCTCCTGAGAACAGTGTCATACACTCCACTCCGGAGGTGGTGGGTGGTTTTCTCCAGGCTCGAAACGATCTTGTTTGCTCCTCCTTTTGTGTGGTCTAGAAACTTTAATAATCAGCTCAAGCGCTTAAGCGTACAGCTAGGGAAGAAAATCGCAGAAGACAAGAAGAGACCAAAAAAAAAAAATGTTTTTTTGTGATGCATCACAGGGCGAGCAAATGTCTTATCAGGATTTGGTGTCCTAGATGATGTCCAGACACCCCGGGGGGACGTCATATGGTATAAAATGGGAATCTGAAATTTCATCATCTTCCACCCATTTTAACACGCCGGGGGGACGTCATATGGTATAAAATGGGAATCTTAAATTTCGTCATCTTCCACCCATTTTAACACCTCGGGGGGACGTCATATGGTATAAAATGGGAATTTGAAATTTCATCATCTTCCACCCATTTTAGGGAGCATATTTCCTAGATGGAAAAAGATGGTTCTGTCCAGGACACCAGGCCGTCATATGGAATAAAATGCATATTCTAAATAAAAAAAATGCACCATACCCATCCATTTTAATTCATATGACATCTCCTCCCCTGATGTCCAGGACACCATCCTGAACACATCCTTTCCCACCCGTCCATTTTATTCCATGAGAATTTCTTAGTCTCTTGGGCACCAAATTCTGGAGAGAACATTTATTTTACCTATTTTATTCTATATGACATCCCGTCCCCTGGTGGCCTGAGGGAAGATTGTGTCTGTTTTCCTAAAATCCCCTATAAACCATTAACCTCCGTTGGACGTAAGGTGGACACATCAGCACCGAAAAATGATTTACACTTTTTGGGGGTATGCATATCACTTTTCTGCATCCACCCCCTGACAGGGAACAGTGGTTAATATTAGTTAAGGGGAAAGACACAATCCTCTTTGCTGGATGTCAGGACAGACCAGAGAGTGGATTGTATCTCATGCTCCTCTCTATCCCTTGGCAGGGGCCGGGTACATCAGCACTGACAAGTAATTCTCACATGTTTTCTTTTTTTTTTGGGCCCGGGGGGGTGGTTGTGACTTGTCGGCACTGATGTGCCCTCCCCTGACAAGGGGCAGAGAGAGGAGTGGATACAATTCTCTCTCGACAGACCATGGTAAATGTGCTCGACAGAGCCGAACATGCATTTTTATGCTGATAACTATGTTGCTAATATTAGATATTTACAATGGGTACAGCGTCTCATCATGTCACCGACTTTCTTATAAATCCTTCTTTGGGGGTATTATGTAATTAATCACTTTTGTGGATGGTGATTTTTACTTTTTGGGAGGCATGTGCACGTCTCTTTCGGGTTTGAGAGGATTTTTCTGGATAGGCTGCTGTTCCAGAAAAGTTCATGGAATTCTTTTTCACCCGCTGAACTTTAAGCTATACTCCATGGTGCTAAACTTGCAATTTCTCTATCATAAAAAAGAAACTCATTTTGGAAGGTGATGCCTTGAAACGTGACATCTGTGGTGGAAATAAGTAAATAAAGTACATGATATAAGAGTTGTGGAATTAAGTAATATGATGCATGATATGAGAGTTCTAGATTCGCAATTTGAATAAATTGCATTCTCACATCTCTTGATATGCTAACGAGACGGCCCATGTTCTAAGTCAGTGTGGCTCTCTAACACTTTAATGGCTAATACTTGGATCTCTGATCCCCCTGGCTTGCTACATACGGTTCTTAGATGTTTCTACTTTCCTCTGGTTGGTATCCTGACTTTCAACCAAAAATAAAATAAGGGCAAAAAAAAAAAAAAAAAAGGATAAAAGGTGAAAGAATGAATTGATGAGGTCATATGTTGGAGTTTGAATTGGAGAACATCAGCACCAACAAATGAAATGCACCCTCCCAAAAAGTGAAAATCACTTGTCAGTGCTGATGTGCCCTCTCCATGACAGGGTGCAGAGAGGAACAGATAATAAGAGGAGCGGATACAATCCACTCTCGTTTGAATTGGTTTGTTACGATCACTTACCTCAAATGCCATTAAATGTTGGATTTCTCTTCTTTGCATGCCCCATAAAAGGTTTTAAAAACCGAACTCTATGTCATTATGATTGGCTAGATATTTCAATTGCCATGCTGCAGATATTTAATCAAAACTTCTAAGAAAATTTTCCATTAAATGAATACAAATTTTTTTTTTAATTTGTATTCATATATATTTTAAAAAAAAATTAAACCGAAACTCCAATTTCAATTTCCCAACTACTAACTGTCTCCAGGGACTTCTTTTGGGGTCATAACTCATAAATGGAAGGTTGAACAATCCATGTATCCAGTGGTTAGGAGTAACGACTCAAGGCTAATCAAACTTAATTGTGACAAGTGATGCTGTCCATTATGGAAGCTTAGGCATAACTCTTCAGTTTGGTCTCAGGCCTCGCTCATATTAAGTCAACTTGTAGCCCACCACTCAAAGTCAATGCTCGATAGTCATTAATGTATTAGAATAAACTAATTATACTATCAAATTATATATATATATATATATATATATGATTTGTACACTGTAGACTAGGGTTGTAAACTGTTACATCATTTAACTTGTTACTTTGCAACCTATTAAACAATATCCCATAAAATCAGTCATGCACAACTTATAAAAATCATTCAAAAGAAATGTTCTGTGACCATAGAACATCTGTGACCCTTTGTGACCACACCACAGACTGAAAGAAGATGTGTTTTTGAAATTGGTACCTCCTTTTGGTCTCCAACATTTTGATTTGAACATTTCTTTTACACTTTTAACCTTGTACACCCCACATGTCAGCCTGTGGTATAGTCCCAGCACAGGCGTTTTTTGGTCATAGAACATTTCTTATCATTTCATGCTGTCTATATAGTCACCACTTACTGAATGGACCAAATGCAAAAAGTTATGGAATGAGTAGTTGATCTTCTTACTATCACAAATGTTCTGTGATAAAAATGTCTCTGTACTGTATATGGTGAATTATAAACACTTCTTGTTTTGGGGGGTAAAAGGGTCCAAAAAAGTGTTCAGTTGAAGAAATAAGTGATCAATAAAAGACATCAAATTCAAAAACACATCATGTGTCAATCAATGGCACACCTTTAGAGGTCTGTCTCAAAACAGAATCATTCTCCTAAACATATTTAGCTTAACTACCATTATGTTTTGGAAAAAAAACTACCCTTGGGTACTCATAGCTTATATATTTCATCTTCCAATCAAACTGCAATCAAGTTTACCAAAACTTTATGCATCATATCAGGGGTCAAACTTGAAACTTATTTTGCATCCTAGTTCGACATCGAGAGGAACGAACATGCATGTGAGGATGATGGTAGTAGCACACACGTGTGGAGACCTTTCTAGCTTGTCACATGTCCATGATAAAGAAAAAACTGTCAGGGATGAAATTAATACATGCCACGAATATGGAGAATGCGAGGGTGGATTGTATCCACTCCTCTTAACTAATGCTCCTCTCCGCCCTGTCAGAGGGCGGGTACATCAGTGCCGACAATTGATTTTCACTTTTTTTTTTGGAGGGGCGGGGCGCATATCACTTGTTGGCGCTGATGTGCTTGCCCCCTGACAGTGTGCAGAGCATATACAAATCACCTTCGAAGAATGCATGCAGGAAAAAAATGACAATAAAAATAAAAGGATTATAAGAATTTTAGCTTCCTTACCTGCTTAAATATAATGCCTCTTATATTTTTCCTCTTCCTTTTCCTCTGTCTTTAACCTTTTCTTCCTTTTTCTGACAGGCTATGGGGTGGATCATTTGATGGTAATTGAATGACGAAAGCTGATGTGGGATTTTGGATTCATCCAGTATTGTGCGGTTTGGATCCTGTCCATTGTACCTCCTTTTTTCAGTGACGTATCGACCTGTTATGCCAGACAGGACATAAGGAGGGATCCTTACCCGGTATTGTGTTATAGTGCATACAGAAGCTACTACACACGACATACGTTACATTAATCCGCAGAAGCCTCTGAACTTTCTTAGGAACGAACCTGAGATTGTCACAATAAGAGGCGACCACTAGGGCAATGAGAAGATTTGCAGCTACAAATTGGTTTCAATATATTCAGCCAATTGCTTGATTTTGAGGCACACGTGGATGGAACCATCTAAGAGACTGACACTGACTACGTAAAAAACCAGCTTGAACAGATGATCATAACTAAATATATTTTTTCATGAACGGAGATAAAAACTCCATCACCTCTTAAAAGGAATGATTTGATCAAATGATAAAAATTTGATAACATTTTTGGCATAGGCAATCCATTGGTTACGACCCATTGGGCAATGGATCTACATCCTCTGAACATGTGTAATGTGGCGAGTTATAGAGGCTCCATACACATCTACATGTCCTGTGGTCCTAGAACTAAGATACTCCAATCAACTCTTCTGTTGGCAACAATTAAACAAAGGAAAATGATATAAAGAATATGGGCATGGTGCTATGAAGCTATCAACCATTTGACTACAGCTCAATGGCACGTAGATTAGTTCTTCTGAATTACTTGTTTTAATCTTTTACAATCTAAATAGAGCTTTATCACTCCAATATCAAGCAATATGTGACACGATGCCTAGCAAAGGATAGCTGGGATTTGGTGCGCTCCCTTAAAGTGCTCCTAACGTTTCCCCTGCATGCAAGGGACATTAGGGGCACACCAAATCCTGAAGGAGCAAAGGATCTTAGAAATGCACATGTGTCAAGGAGGATTTTATAGTAATTATAGAGTAAATAAGTACATAAAATGAGTGTGGCTGATAAGAGGATGTTAAGATGGATGAGTGGCAAGACCAGAAAGGATAAAATTATAAATGAGTTCATTCGTGGGAGTAAAGGGGTAATATCAATAGGTGATAAAATGAGGAAAAGTTGATTGAGATGGTTTGGACATGTACAACAAAGACAAATGACTGTACCAATGAGGCGGATTGAGACAATACAAGTTGAAGGTGCTAGAAGGAATAGAGGAAAGCCAAAATTGACCTGAGTGGTAGTGGTAAAAAGGGACATGACATCTTGTAATTTAACAATAGATAAAGTCCTAAACAGAGCAGAATGACAAAATAGGATTCGTGTAACCGACCCCAAAGAATTGGGATAAGACTGTTTGTTGTTGTTGTTGTACAGAGTAGATAAGTACATGTATGTTTATCAAAGTATCATTTGTCAAGCATCGTGTTGCTTACTATGTAATTAGTGGCATGATATCTCTTCACTCAGATTTGGCATGATATCTCTTCACTCAGATTTGAGATGATTCCAGCCTATGAATTACTAGTGAGCAATGTAGAAACAAAAAGGGAAAGGATCTCCTATGCTCAAATTTGTTTGTCCCCACCACAGACTTTTTGAATTTGGTGTCTCTTTTAAATTGGGAGCAAATGTTCCTTTGAACATTTTTTACAATTTTACCCCTATACACCCCATTTATATGGGTACCTATTTTTTTAATTTGAAAATGGTTTTTACAGTTTTAACCTAGTGTACCGCACCATTTGTGTGTGGGACACTAGGGGACAGACAAATTAGGTGTAGGAGATCCTCTTCTAAAAAAAAATTGTATCCACCATAAAGATGTGCTACCAGCATTGTGGCATGATAATAATGGAGAATAATCACGTGATTAACAATCAAAATTCAAAAGAACATATACTACGTATTGAATCACTGATAAAACAAACAAAAAAAACTTTTTCAAAGACGAGAAGCAAAGATTCTAAACTACCGTCCACTATCTAAAGGACCCTTTTCAAAGACGACCATAGAGAATTAGGAATCTACTATAAAGAACTTAGTACAATGAAGCCATCAGTTTTTAGTATGTAAGTAGTGAAAACGATGGGGTAGCTCACAATCTAGCCAAAGAGGCTATTAGTGTTAATACTCTTAACTTCATCAGGATCTATGACCCAATATCTTAATCTTCGATAATATCTTTTATTCACCAAAAACAAAGAAAATTATGAACCATGACCGTATGTTGACAAGATCACAACTATAGGCAGCATTAATGAATAATGTTCTTATAGGTGTTGCGATCCCGTTGGCCGAGTAGTCGACGGCCTAGACTGGAGTAGGTCCAAGGAGCGGGGGCTGGAGCCAGACTGGTGGAGTAGGTCCAGGTCCAGGTCGCTGGGGCAGGAGCTGGAGCTGGTGAATGGGTTTGCACTGTAATGAGGAGCTTTTGACCGCCGGACTTACAATGCTTGCCTACGCCACATATATACCACTTT
>JAOXJP010231938.1:0-10552 GCA_025762735.1 Platanus orientalis | reverse complement strand
GTTTTGATTGGACCCCCACACATGTGGGATTTTGTCATGGATGAATTATAACTCATTTAAACCATCATTTAGGTCATTTAGAACAAAAAAAGTAAATGTTAGAGAGATTTGTAGAGATTGAGAGAGAAAAATGGAGTTCTTCCCTAATTTGTAAAGTTTCACTCCTAAACTTGAAAATCTTGCTAGAATAGTTTATTTTCTTTCTAGATTTTCTTAGTTTCATTATGCTAATGCTAGATCCACTTTATTTTACAAAGAATAGAGGGAAAGGTAAAGAGGTTCTTCTCCAAGATCTTCTTGGTAACTAGAAGGAGAGGCTTGGGTAAGTAGTTATACAAAACTTACTCTCTTTTTGTTTATTCTTAGGCTCTTAGAAGTATTGTAATGATAAAATCTCGAGTCTATGAATGTTTGCTCTTATGTTTGTGAAGCCTTTCGCTAGGACCTTAAAAATCCTAATTCTTGTGGCAATTTGTAATAAAATCTTGCCATATTATGCTAGGGTCTTAGAAATTCTCAATTTAATTTGTAAAGAAAAATGGTTTTACATTATATGTATATCCTTGAAATATTGGATTCCATGAGTCTTGAAAGTATGTAAGTTAAGAATCTATGAATCTATAGTCTCCATGATAGTCATTAATGCATGAAAAACTTTGTTTACCATGAAAAACATAAATACTTAAATTGAAGTTGAACATTTCTTAACGTATTATTGTAAGAATCAAGAAATTGATTTGATTACATATGTAAGAATTGATTATGATGTATGTTGACTCCTACTATAATGGAAATAGTTAATGGTAGCATATAAATTGCTTAGAGATTGTTATGGAATGATTTAAATGAGTTATGAGTTGAGATTGTAGATGATTGAAAAACATGTATAATATGATTATTATTAAAAGTCTTACTTATGTTAGGTGCATTAACTTTATGATGTTTGGAAGTATAATATTATGCAAAATTTCATGATTTCTTATTGATTAAGTTATTGAGTGATTTGTTGATGTTGCATATGTCTCCAATCATGTTACTAAATGAATGGTCTAAAGTTGTATGCCTTTTTAAGAAGCTAGTGAATGCCTATAGTGACAATTTCTTCTCCATTACTATGTTAATGAATGTAGCATGTGATGGTATATATTTTTATATCATGATCAATGAATGTTCCATGTAGGGATAAGATAAAGTAAGTTGGTCATGAACTAATAGGGAATAAAATAAATTAAAAGACTCAAGGAAACATAAAAGAAGATAAGTAAAAGCGTCAAGATGTAAAGGTCCTATTATTGAGAATAAGTAAATGATGAAATAAAATAAGTAAGAAAAATAAAGATAGGTATCTTAATTATGAAAGCCCTCTCATTGGGATAATAATGCAATAGTATGATGCCTCTCCTAGTGGGGGTAAAAATATAATTGTATGATGACCCTTTCATTTGGAGTAATAATGTAATGGTATAATGTCTCTCCCATTAGGGTATAAACAATGGTATGATAATGTCCCTTTATGATTAGGGATAATATAATAAGTCAAAAGAGTAAAGTAAATAAAAGAAAAGTGTAAGCAAACGAAAGATATTGAAGAGCAAATGTTAGAAAGTTTAAGAAAATGATACAAAGTCTTTAAGTATGAGTAAGTGTAAGTGACCTTAAATGCCTTATTATTAAGAATGAAATTATGTTAAGAAAGAATAAAAACTTATAAAACACATAAAATGAGTGAAAATCATAACAAGAAAAATAGAAAAGTTTATAAGAATGAAAGAATGCTAAGGAGAGAAGAAAAATACATAACTTCAAAAGCAACATAAAGTTATAAGTTATGTAAAGAATGAGAAATATTAAGGCAATGAAATATAAAACATCTTAGTTCCACAGATAAGAAAAGATCTATAAGAAAGAAAGTTTTATGAAAGGAAAAAAAAGTACATGAGTAATAATGAAAATAAAAGTTCTTGATATAGATAAATTAAGAAAATGTCAAAAAGGAGTGAAATCACATCCTCTTTTAAAAGAAGATCAGGGTCTACAAGATTTGTATGAACAGAAGAAGATGTGGCATTAAGGAAGTGAGAAATGATGATTAATAAGTAACCTCTGATAAGTTACAAGTAAAAATGTAAATGATAAATACTAAGGTGATGATTGACTCGCTGAATATAGAAGTAGAATTCCATATGTCCCATTATGTAAACGTGTTGTTATGATTACTAATTCTTTAAGAATGATGCATGCATAACTTGAAATGATTTGTATATGCACATTCACATTAGAAAGTATAATCTATGCATGAGAAATGAATATAAATGCTCATTGGGATGCATACTAAGTATCTTTACTATATGTGAATTATGAAATAATTATCATGTAATTGTAAGTACATAATGTCATGTATGTTATCATGCATATTTTCATATGTAAATATTAAAAAAATGTCATATATAAATAGAATCATGTGAATTGTCATGCATAGTTCTTACATGAAGAACCATACTGATAAGTGTTAGATCTTGTGTTGACTAGTATATGATGTATGTATACTAGCACATGCCTACATGCTAGAACTCGGTATGTATTCTAAATGGAGATAAGCTTAGTATTTTTATATTTAAAGATTCGTGTTTTATCCGACTGGTTTTCATAGTAGGTTTTGTGTATCTACTTACGAACCATTGATCTCATCTATCCATAGTATTTTTTCAAATAAGTTTTAGTACAGATACGCTGTTTAGAGTACTTAAAGGTTGGAGGAAAGGCATATGACTGATACTTTTCTTTCTTATTAGTTCTATTTCATTTAAACTCTCTACATTTTGTATTAGACCACTTGGGATGCATAAAGTTTGAAGTTCGATTTTTGAGACTTGTAGTTTTATATTTAAGATGTGATGATGGAGGTTTTGGCTCCTATCGTTACATGGGAGATTAGTGACATAATAGTTAGTTTGTTTATATGTTATGATTTATTTTCACTGTACTTTTATGATTATGATGTTAGTAATTGATTCATTTCTACTGCATATGATAAGTTTAAGGTTAAATTTCTAAATAATCGTATAGATTGAGATAAATACGAAAATTTAGAGTATATGTTTATGGATCCGGTTTAGTAGTGGTCCGGTGTCATGCTTAAATAAGGTTATGAAATTTGGGGTCATTATAATTCTAATTAGAAAGTTGTGATGATGTTGTGTGTGTTTTATATTATTATTATTATTATTATTATTAAACAAGAATGCCATGTATGTTAGATGTTTCCCTTTGAAGTCAAATTATTAATTTAATACTGAAATGGAGCAATTGGGGTGGAGTACTGGTAATGTATTACACTATGTCCTTGAATTATCCTTACTGCATCCAATACATGTGCATATGAAAGTTATCTGTTGTAACTTCTAAAGGTCATGGTGTGAAATGCTTCTAGCAGACAAAACATTAATGGATAGACTGGGCTGAGTATATGTTTTTAAGTGTGTGTAGAGTCGAGTAATGTCATAATTATAAAGGTTATGGTACCTCTTGTTGGCACAACAATGGATACCCTTGGTCATTTATTTGCTTATTTTGTTACTAACATATAACCATTTAGGCATAACAAGTCTCATTGCCCTCTTTCTTATTTTAGACATAATGTGTGGTTCATTCCTTATTAGGTTGGACAAACTGGAAAATTGTTGCCCCAGGGTTGCATATGGCATTTGCAATTTCAGGAGCCTTCCAACACTTGGCTGACATAAGAGATTCTAAGGTTATATCGTAAATAAAGATGCAAATACCCCCAAATTCTAGGTAATAACTAAATTCTTCTTCTTTCTTCTTCTCCTGTGTATGTGTGTGTGTCTCCTTCCCCCTCCTTTTTTTGTGTGATAGCAAATCCACTTTCTCCTCATATTTGTCAATGGCTTCCAACAGCCTTTGATGAGTTATGATCCTGCCCATATTACATGAAACCCACCTGAGAGATAATTGCAAACCAGATTGTTATATTGAATGATTTATAAATTTTACCCTTTTTAGGAGAGGAAGATGTGTTGATTGGTTGCAAAGCAATAGATTACAAGGGATTCCCAACTAACAAGATGAAGTTGACGGCTGGTACAGTGCTTGTCTACATTCAAGATGAACTTGGTTGAAGTTTGGTTTATGGAATATGTTGTGTCTATCAATGTATGTTTTAAGGCTTTCTTTTGTTGCTTTTGTACATTGGTAGTATTTTCTAGTCTAGTTCTAGGAATTATGGTTGTAGGTGTATGGTTTGATTTTGTAACTTTTGTATAGAGGAGTGTCTTTCATCAAATGTTTTATGAAAATTTAAAGAAATGCAATTATATTTATTAGCAGGTTTAAGCATAAAATAAAAGAGGCTAATTTTTTTATTATAGCTTTTTATGGCATTCACATGCATGCTCTAACAATTGCATGCATGAACATTATTAGACTTAGTGTGTTTGTTATTCCTCCAAATAATGCATTCTCCCTTTTTATTCTCTCTTACAAAGAATGGGAAAAAAGAGGAGAATGCAATCTTTGGAAGGTTACTAAACACAACATAAGTGACATAAAAAAATAACATTGTTAGTTTAATTATATCCCTCCTAAATCGTCTAGATTTGGGGTGTGAACGGACTTTTGATATTAGGGGTGTGGTAGAAATTAATATTAAATATATTTATATGTTTGTTTTTTGTGGCAATTGGAATGTTGACGTAGTGAAATTTTTTTCATGTAAAAGTTGCTCTTTTTTGCATCAACTAAAAGTTATTGCAAAAAAACTATTTTATTGCTCAACTAAAAATTGACACCAAACACTCTTAGTTGCGG
Source organism: Platanus orientalis (assembly GCA_025762735.1). Classification (NCBI taxonomy): domain Eukaryota; kingdom Viridiplantae; phylum Streptophyta; class Magnoliopsida; order Proteales; family Platanaceae; genus Platanus; species Platanus orientalis. The sequence goes on along the minus strand of JAOXJP010231938.1, from coordinate 5,725 downwards.
CTAAAAAGCTTTGATTTTCTTGGCAATCTGTATAGTTGATGCAAAGGTTTTTTACATCACAACTTACCGCATCAGGCTGTGACAACTGTTTAATTGAGGTGAAAAGCCTTTTATCTTGTAGTGATGTTGAACCAGTTATTGTGGGTTCATGAGCTCCAACTTCCTATTGAATCACATCTACACTTGGTAACGTGTGGATTACTTAAAATCCTTATTCAAATATAAATCTACTCGATCAGAAGAGTCATTATCTGAAAATTTATATCCTCATTAAAAAATGAAATAACAACTAACTTATGTATGTTTAGAGTGATGGGCAGCTACTAAACTTTAATGCAATTTATTTTCTATAAGGGGAAGGATGTTTGGTGAAGAACAATTATAGTTCCATGCTAATAGCACAACAAAATAAATACTTATTCATAACTTTTAATCTTAGCCTAATAGTATTTTAATGAAAAAGAAAATAGGAACTCTATAGATGAATTGGAGTCTTGAGTGGTTGGATCAGTAAAGTATAACCTCAATCGACTAAAAGAAATTCATGATGTAAAATTTGATTTTCTATTGATAAAAAAAATATATAAAATATGAAAAATCAAATTAACAGATATTAAGATGAACTTCACTGAGGCCGTGTTTGGCAACCACATGTAATGTAATCATTTCATTTCAAATTTCCAAGGCATTTGTAGCCACAAGGTGTTAATTCATAATAAACTCATTCACATTTATGCTTAGTAACATACATCATTTTGTTTTATAAAAAACCTAAGATGACTTTATTTATAATTTTAGTTAACAAATCAGTATAAATCTAAATGAATTCATTATGAAGCAACACTTTATGACTTGAACGCCTTGGAAATTTGAAATGAAATGATTACATTACAGGTGGCTGCCAAACAGGCCCTAATTATATGGATGAAAGTATGCGAAATCATTCAAATCAATCAATATCAAGAAGAGTAGGAAAATCAACAAGTAATATACTTTAATAACTCCACACGAGAAACAGTAGAAAAGTAGATTTGCCGTGAAAAACTCAGCATGAATAAACTTGAATAATAGAAACACTTTCTGAAGTTACAATAAAGCAGCTCCCTTGAGTGTAAATGTGAGAACCACTGTTGATTCAGTAGAAAGCCAAAAGAAAAAGGTTTTATACCCATAGTTGTGAAAACCATGGCTTTATATCTTAATTAAGGACTACAGGTAATCCATGTATTACCAAGTGTAGGTATGACTCAATAGAAAGAGTTTTAATTTTTTGATATTCATGAACCACACAACAAACCGGTCGGCATGAACTAAGTTGCAATATGCTCTTCACTTGAAAATTTTAGATAAGAATACAAAATTCTCCCATGTTCCTTACCAGGGCTGTCAATGAGCCTTATTTTATGTTTGGTGAGCCCAAGCTTTGATTTAAACTCATTTCCTAAGTGAGCCTGAGCCAAGCTTCACAAAGCTTAGTTCGTTAAAAGCTTTATTTTGTTATATATATAATCAAGACAAATTGGGCTAATGGGCCATTAGGTTGGTGTGCTTTTTTCTTCTCTGATTTTTTAATTGGCTAGCTGAGCCCGAGTTGAGCCTGAGCCTGGTCTTCCTATGATGAGCCTGAGCCAAACTGGGCTGCGTGAAGATCGGTTCATTGACACCGCGACTCCCACCACCCCACACACACAGGGGTGTCAACGAGCCGAGCTTTTCCCAGCTCAGCTTGGACTGAAGGCCAGGCTCAAGCTTGTGAAGGTAGGCTTGGACTCAGCTCGACAGAAAGAAAAATAAAAAAATGGAGAATGATTGTCTGTTTTAATGTGTTGACACAGGCCTATGTAGGCATGCCATTTATTGACACATAATGTGTTATTGAATTTGATGTCATTGTTTTTACTCATGAACACTTTTTTGAACCCCAAACACAATATGTGTCAGCTTATAATTCACCATAAACACTAGAGATGCTGTGTCCTCACAGAGCATTTTCTTTCTAAAATAACAGGCCTAACATCCTAATTAGCCTAATTTGTCTTATTTGAATATTACTATTGTCACTGTATATGATATTATTATAAAATTATTAACCAAGGCCTACTTTTAACGAGCCAAGCTTTTAGTGATCTTAACTACCGATGCTTGGCTCAGGCTCACTTAATAAACAAGCTTGAATCAAAGCTCAGGCTCGGTTCATTGACAGCCCAACACACTTACTAAGATAGTAATTTTCTTTACAAGATGAAGAGGTTTGAATCATCTCCCGTGTAAATGGAAAGATCCCACACGAGTACGTTCACAGCATGACATTAATAGTGACAAAGGGTATTTCAATAAATACACAAATACTTATTTATTATTTACTGTAAAAAAACCCTGATGTCAGGCATTGTATCATGCCCTAGTTAATATCGACATGATATTTCTCCATTCACAATGAAGATGATTCAAACCCTAGCACCTTCTGACAAAACTCAACTCAAAGGGTAGACTCAGATAACCATGCATGGCTGTTTATGATGTTGATTGACAGTCAATGTCAATAGGTTTGGCTGATAAAACCATTACATAAAGGAAATGCACACGCAACGTTAGGCTAGAATACAACTAATAAAGCTCTCATATAGGTGTCCAGCCATTGACAACTCGATAACGCCAGTAGTGATGACCAAAGGTGGTCCAAATGCTATGCACGTCGCATTTGCTCGAGACTATCTTTATTGAGCACGAGCGTGCATTACTTAAATGACCGTCACCCTCAATTCAGTTGCCTGAGCGTGATAATAGACAATTAATGAGTAAATACATTAGCCCATATGTTGTATCTATGAAGAATCAAGAGGTCAATCCGATGGGGTCTTGAAAAAAATGAAAAAGAAAAGAAAACTTTTAAAAGAACATACATAGCACGTAGGGCCATGAATGATGATAGTTTTCACATATCTGGCTGTAGAATCATGAAAATCATGGAAGTAGGCTACAGCAGGGGAAAATTTTTAATTATTTGTAACATCAATCAATCATCGTTTCCATTGATTGTTGCTGCTAGCAATCCGTTGATTATTTATTTATTTTGGAAATAAGGTAATTTTTGGGTCATATTTTTCAACTGTTATTTTATTTATTAATTTATTTATGTATTTATTTTCTGAAAAGTGTGTAAAGGCTTACTTATCAAGGGCTTAGGTAATTATGTGGTTTACTCTTTTAGCACCTAAGGAGAAAAAAGAGTTGACAAAGCCATGTAATTATTTGTGTTTCTTACTTGATGGACTCAGACTTCTTATCGATCTCGTGGACATATACAAACTTGCCAAACCATATAAAGTTGTTGTGGTTTGTTTATGTGCTTGTTATTCTTTGCACGGCTACTGTGTTTATTGTGATAGATTTAGTTTAAATCACACAAATCATACAACAATTGGCATTAGAACCCAGGTTTGTGATTAGGAGAAAAATGAAGATCAAGAGCATAATGAATTATTCTACATGTGAAATTACTTGATTTTGATTCGAACAATGTAATTCTCTTAGTGTCTCAAGGTTATTTCTTCAGTTTTTCTTTGGGTTAGTTTGTAATGGCAATAAATAGCTTATTCGGATTGATTTTTGACGAAAAAACAATACCAGTTTATGGAAAATAAGGGGTTAAGGACATCCCAATGCAACAATTCAAAACAAGGTGTCAAAATTAAGGAAATCTCACAAGCCAAAACAAATGATAAAGGCAAATTAAAAATACAAAAAGGTGAGAATAGTCAATAAGATACAAATTTAGTTTGTTGATAATGTTTTATTTAACATTACAAAGGAAAATTCAATGCTATAATTATGAAAGAAGTTGGAAAATCTTTTTTATTGGGAAGAACTTAACCAACAACTATACTTGAAAGACAATTGTTTCGTTTAAAAATGGCTAAAGGCAAGAATCTCTTATAACACATGCATGTATTCTATCAAATATTGAATAAAATACACGATTAAGGTTGATGTCAAAATGGAGGAAGGAGGCAAATCCATAACACTTCTTACATTGCTTACGGATTCATAAGCACTTGGTGACCAAACTCTTGTACGTAAAGTTACTATGAAGTTGAAACAAGTCATGATAATGCTCCTATATAATTGGATTAGAAGGGAATTCAATATTGAGAGAGTACAAGACCAAAGGTTGATATCTCATGAGAATCAAAGATGAAGGTCATTAGAGAATGGACCTACAAAAGGAAAGACACGATCCAATTTCAAAGGAAGTGATAAGTTAAAATGCTACCATTTCTAAGAGTACAACCACTTAGAAGAGAACGATGATAGCTTTTCCAACACAGCATCTCTAGTGGAGGTTGAATACAACCAGAAAACGTAAAAATATGTCTTCATAGTCTTTACAAGTATTAATACTTCTTTTGATGAGTGAAGAATGAATATTAGAATTAGGTTGTTCAATTTATATTTCCTTTGAGAAAGTGTTTTGATAAATTCTAAATAAAAGTTGTCTCTGGTGATTGTTCTACATATTTGCACCATATTGAGATGGTAAAAAACTAGATGTTTGATGAAGTAGTTCACATTTTCAATGTTGTGACAATGACAATCTAATATCACTTCGCTAAGTGGTTTCCAAAAGTTGCAAATGCGTATTACAAGTGAGGTCATGAAAATCACACGCGATTTTATGGTTTGCAAATTAGCTATGAACATGTACACTGAGTCAAGTGAAAATTGATTTGTGTTCCAAGTAGAATTTATGGTTGGTGATATTGAAAATTTTCTTGAGTGTTTAAACAAAAATGTTCTTAGAGATGAATATAACGTGGCTGTGAAACAAATCAAGGTGGAGATTATTGTATTATCTTATTTTTCTATTGTTGTATTAGAGTGTTTATCTAAAGGCTAATGTTTGAATCTTTAAATAAAAGTTGTGCCTTTTTATAAGTTTATTTTACATAAAATTGTCTCTTTCCTTGTATGTGAAAGAGGATATGATACTTATTTTTGGAGAACATATATGAAGTTATCAACAATTGTTTTTGTTTCTTGCATAGAGGCAATGCATTTGAGAATTGAAAAGTAGCATGTTATAGCATCAAATTTGGATACGAAAACTTGTGTTCAAATTACCTATTTGAATCTATTAGATAGTTTATAATTTTTTGTTTTTTTTTTGGTGTAGGGGATTAACTTTCCAATCTTAAAAACCTGAGATTGTTACTTACGCTCCTAAAGGCCAACCTCTAATTAAAAATACTTAAGAAAATAACTATGAAGTAGATTAAGCTATCATAGAAGAAGAAAAAAAACAGATTTCAAAAATATATTTTATTAATCATATATACATATACATTGATGTATTTGACCTTTTGATTTTACTACCACAAGAAAGCATGACAAAACCCACTCATGACTAAATAAACCTTGTTGGTAGGGATGGGCATGGGTTGGGCTCGAGCCGGGGCTTGGGCCCGTAAATTTTTATTAAATTTAGGCCCAGACCCAACTTTAATTAATTGATTGGGCCATGGGCTGGCCCATGAATTAAAAAAAAAATAATGTTGAGATGTAGTTTTGAACTCTAGACTTATCCAAGGTTCAAAATTTCGATTTTGATGGATTTTTTGTCATGAGGATTAATAGAAATTTTGCTATACTGTTTCAAAATATTATAAAATTTATGAAAATTTCGATGTGAACTATTATGAAAATTTCAATCTATGTTGAGCATGAT
>JAOXJP010231937.1:0-10552 GCA_025762735.1 Platanus orientalis | reverse complement strand
CACCTATCTCATCTCATGAGATCAAGTAATTACCTATAATCATATTATATACATGTGATGATGAACTAAAATATTTTGTTATAAATGTCAAAATAACATAAAAAGTATCTATGATGGCTTTGATAGGACACTTATTCTAACAGGAATCCTCATCTTGCATAAGCTCTTTCTCGTCATTGAAATCGTGTCATGGTTGATTGGTGAAAACAACAGTGTGTTGCCTAACAACCAAAGTTTCTTCTGGAGATACTTCTAACTTCATTCTTTGTTTCATTCGGAAATGGATTACACTTTTTGGCTCACCATACCCTTTAAGCACATTAAGATCTATCTTTTTTTTTATGCCATCTTTTGAGAAGGCATCCATAAAATTGAGTAGCTCATGTTTGGAGGTAGAATCAACCAAGATATCAATCTGTGGTAGGGGAAGCTATCCTTCGGGCACGTTTTGCTCAAGTCAGTGAAATCTACGCACATCCTCCATTTTCTGTTCGCCTTCTGAACCAACACCACATTTGACAACCACTCAGGATAATGCACCTTGGATGAATCTAGCCTGCTGGAGCTTGTCGACCTCTTCCACGGTAGCTTAATTCCTATCAGCAATAAAGCTTCTTCTCTTCTGTTGCATTAGTCTTATGACTGGGCTAACATTCAGTTTGTGCACCATGATCTTTGGATTAATCCCGGGCATATCATCATGGGTCCAGGCGAAGACATCTTTATTCCTGGCCAATAAAGCTAGAGTTAGCCTTGCTGATCATCCAGGAGTTAGCCATCAATTCGGACAACCCGCACAGGGGAAGTGTCATCTAAGCTAAACTTAAGCAAATCTTCCACAAGCTCAGCTAGTCTTAGTCTCTTTTTCTCTCGAACATCCAAGTGCTCAATAACAAAGGCATCCTTTCGGTGGTCGCTGCTCAGGGAGGCGTTATAACATTCTTGAGAGATCACCTAGTCACCCCTGACCTCACCCACTCCGTGTTTCATGGAGAAATGCATCATGAAGTAATACATGGAAGTGACGGCCCTCATCTGGTTAAGGGCCAGCTTCCCTAGGATGGCATTGTAGGCTGAGTCATAGTTCATAACCAAGAAATCTACCATTTTAGTGGTTCTCTTTGGCCCGATTCCCACTAACACAGGTAGAGTTATGGACCCTATCGGGAATAAGCTATCCCCTATAAAACCCACTGACAATGACTTCACTGGTTGGAGTTTCTCTTCCATGATCCCCATTTGTTTGAAAGTTGATAAGTACAGGATATCGACAGAGCTCTCATTTTCAATCAATACTCTCCGAGTTTTGTAACCCACAATCATTATGGTGATGACTAGCACATTGTTGTGGGGGTACTACAATTTGTAGGAGTCCTCGGTGAAGATGATTGGCAAGTCTGACACCCGAGTTTGCTTGGTTGGTTTTTCAGTCATGTAAACACCTCTTTCCTTGGGAGCCTGAACTCTCCAGAGAGTCCTATTTATAGCGAGATGTGCGACCTCAGTCCGAGATCCTATGATATCTAAGGGAGAGATCATCAGGATCTAGTTGTTGATTAGTCGAGATTCTAGCTGAATTATTGCGCTATATTCTTTGGGTTGTGATCTCCAATATTTGGACAGCCAGCTGTCGTTCCGCTATTTATGGGGCCGCTTTTCGTGGATTACTTATTGTAGATTCTGCCTCGAACGAAGACTGCTGCCTAAGAGGTTATGTCCCGAGCCACTCAAGTATGTGCTTGCCTTTGGATGCTTGGTTTCGGATCTTGTACTCAAGCACTACTTGCCTGAAGCTAATCACAACTTCCCCAGCATATGGAATGGTTTTCCCGAGGGCTTGGTCTCGGTACTTATGCCAAATTTTACACCCATCACTAGCCATTAGAAAATTGAAGCCTTAAATACCATGATATATTTGATAGAGAATGATCCTCTTTTTTTCTGAACACCTAACTTTGTTTGGATTGACCACTCAAAGCCATAATCACTATTTGGAAAAGAAAATAAAAAATACATGCAACAACCATTGCCACGTTACAAAAGTAAAAAATAAAAAATAAAAATAAAGGATTGTAAATTAAGGATGCAGTACCATACTTACTGGTCAAGACTAATCAGCCAGATCGGCCATTACTAAATCAGTATTATCAAGTGTACTAGTTAAACATGTCTACAGATCTAATTTCAAAAGTGAGACATGTAACAAGCTCAATGGAATTCAGAGGGATTTCTAGTGGGGGGCATCAAGGGAAGAGAAAACATCTCAACCTTAAGTCATCGAACCATTTTACAAGGAGAAAGCACAGGGAGGAGTGGGTATCAAAGAGATGGAAATGGCCATCATGGCAATGGTCACCAAACTAGGATGGTGATTACTACGAGATCCTATGGCATTTGTGGGCCAGACTACTAAAAGCGAAGTATATGTACTATAAGGATTTTTTTTAAATGAGATGATTTGGAAATTAAGCTCTAGTTGGTTAAGCATACCAAAATGTGGAAATCTATTAAAAATGGATGTTGTAGGGTAGTTGGAAATGAACTAAATCTTAATATTTAGCTAAATCCATGGATTCCAAGCACTCAAGACTATTATTATTATTTTATTATTATTTGATTAGTTCATTCAAGTGTATATGACTGGACTTAACTTGACCAATTCTACCTTAAGAATAGTTAGAAATCTACTTGACCCAATCACCATTGGATGGAATGAAAGCACAATTCGATAGATTTTTCAACCTCATGTGGTTTTAAGGAGATCCTAAAACTATTTATGAGCACAGCTAGCACTAGTGAAAGTGATAAACAGATATGGGCCAAAACACCTTCCAAAAATTTCACCACATATTGGTGTACAAGTCCATCAGAATGGCTATCCCATCATCTTCATCATTAAGTGTGGGTGATATATCCAACAGATGAAAGAAGTAATAGGCTATCAAAGCTCTACCACTTAGGATAATTATGTTTAAAAGAAGGTACCTCATTGGAGGTATTCCTATCAGAACCACATTCAAAAAACTTGTCCAATGCATGGACTCCAATTGTGTTTTTATTTTTATTTTTTTGTGACTTGAAGTAGGAATTATGGAACACCAATTATTTTACTATCACATGGCTAAGTTATTGTTATGATCGAAACTCCCCTTTAATGTGAATTCCTTGGGATGCAATAATAAATGTAGAACCACGAGCAAATAAGCAAAAAACAACAACACAAAGATTTATGTGGAAAACCTCAAAAAAGAGAAAAACCACATAGCCACACAAATACAATTTCTCTATAATAGAAGATTACAAGCTACAAGTTCCTCTTTTTCTCACACACTATATCACAGCCTAGAACCTTGAGAAGAAACCCCTTCTCAACCCTCTTCTTTCACAACTTGAAGAAGGAACCGTTCTCTCACCTTGAAGCAACCCCTTCAATGAGAAAACGCTTTCTCTTAGTTACAACCATTTAACCCTAGACGAGTTTATTATATAGAACATAAAGACCGTGTATGATAGGACTCTTGCCAAAAATCAACTTTCCAAAATTAATTCCATGTTTTTTGACTAGTCTAGAAAACTTTGGATTGGTCCATATGTGTTTTGTCCTCATTCTGTGAACACTATACTCAGTCTGAACTGGTCTAGGTGAAATCTGGATCGGTTTAGCCTAGTTAGATCGGTCTTGATTCCCCCTTTAGACTAGTCCAAACTATCAGTAAACGTTCTTCCCTAAACATTTTCTTATCAGTCTCCACACCCCAACAATCTCCCACTTGGAGATTAATGGATCTTCCATGGTGACTACCTTCTATAACCATGTGATGAGACCTCTTACATTTCATGACCTTCTACAACTCTCCTTGTCTTCAACCATGCCCCTAACCTTGATCTCCTCCAGATCCACCTAGCTAGACATAAAGACACCAACATTTTGACACTTGCACCACACTCCACCTTGGCTCTCATTCCAAACCCACCTTGGAGAAAACCTGCACTTTTCCTCCTTTTTGTGAACTTTGTGCTCTATACGTAAAATGCACCTTTACCTCAAACTTGAGACTTAACCCATTTACAAATACTACATTCTTTGTGACCTTCAAGAATCACCACTACACATACCATCAACTTAATTTGGTCCTGACATCATCCAACTCAATCACGGACAAAACCATATGTGTAGTTGCCTCAAGTTAGCTTAGCTAGTTAAGTCTAGAGAGAGACATCAAACCATCCTCCCTAACCATAGGAACCTCCTCACCATCGTATGACACTTGAAAACCCATAACACCCATCTCCGCTCCAATTATGGCACTGGTTATTTCGTGCACTCCATTTTTTACTACCCATCGAGGTCAAAGGGATACCATCAACTACCATACTCCCACTCAGACGATACAATCCATTTCCACACTTTTCTCCCTTCATCAAGACCAAACAGTCTCGTGTGATTTTCATGGCTCCATCTATAGCTAAATACCTATATCCCATAGAGTCCAATTGACCTGGTAATATTAGATTCTTCCACATGTGTGGGACATATACCACACCACTCAAAGTACGAACCACTCCATCAAACATCTTGATATTCACCATTCCAAAACCCATAACTTCACAAGTAGACCCGTCACCCAAAGACACAACACTTATCTTCTTTCTTAGAACAAATCAAAAAATTCTTTCCTAGAGAAAATGTGAACAGGACAACTTGAGTCTAATATCCACTTATCTTGAGAAATAGTATACATACCTTTAGAAACTATGAGAGCTTAAAGATATTCCTCACTTTTCTCTTTCTTCATCCACCATAATCCTAAGACTATCACCCTTCTTCCTATTAGAATATTCCAAACAATCCATTTTTATATGGTCATACTCCTTGCAATATAAACACCGCACCTTACCCTATCCTTTGGACTTGGACTTACTACTCCTAGATACCTCCACCGACAACCTTCCTCTCCATTCTACATTCAAGGTACCCCCACTCACTAATGAATCACTCGAGGATTTCCTCCAAACTTCATCACTAAGTATAACACTCACCACATCATCAAACTTAAATGTACTTGAACCCGGGAAATTGCTCAATGTCATGACTAAACCATTCTAACTTTCTAATAAAGAGGACAACAACACCACAGCCCTAACTTCATCATCAAAGTTGATTCTTACTGAAGATAAATAGCAAGTAACCATATTGAACTCATTCAAATATTCAGCCACACTCCTCCCTCAACTATCTTCATGTTAAACAACCTGTTCATCAAAAACACGTTATTCGATGTTGATGGTTTCTCATACATCCAAGATAAGGCAATCATGAGATCATCCATGGTTTTTTCTTTGAAAATATTAAAAGAAACAGATGGCGATAGAGAGACAAATCATACCTAGGACTATTCTATCAAGCACCTCTAAATCTGAATTAGACATCGTTGTAGGCTTCTTCACTTTTTTTCCAAGTGTCTGATAGAGATAATCATCTATCTGCATCTTCTAGAATGCGAAATTCAGACCATTGAACTTCTCAACAATGAACCTTATGAAATCTTCTACCATTGCTCCCACTCAAATCAAAGTTTTTCAAAATCGCAAATATTGTCTTCTTACCAACCACTAATCGTGAACCTGGAACCGCCAAACCTTGAACCTAAAACAGCCTCTATCCTCGCAATGAGGAATTTGGCTATGATACCACTTGTTATGATCATAACTTTACCTTAGTGCAAGTTCTTTAGGATGTAATAATAAATGCAAAATCAAGAGCAAACAAGCAAGAACCACAACAAAAATATTTACGTGAAAACCCAAAACCGGAGAAAAACCACAAAGCTACGTAGAAAAATTTTCACTATAATAGAAGATTACAAGCTACAAGCTTCTCTCTCACACACACATTATATTATAACCCAAAACCCTGAGAAAAAACCCTTTCTCAACCTTCTTCTCTCACAACCCAGAGAAAAAACCATTCTTTCACCTTGAAGCATCCCCTTCAATGAGAAAAGTCTTTCTCTTAATCACAGCCACTTATTTCCATTCACTCTTAATTCTATACGAGCTTAAGAACATTATATAGACCATAGAGACGGTGTTTAATAGGACTCTTATCAAACATCAACTTTCCAAAAGTGAATCTGTGCCGTTGGACCAGTCCAAAAAACTTTGGATCGGTCTAGATGTTTCCCTGTCCTCATTCCACGAACACTAGACTCAGTTTGGATTGGTCCAGGTGAAATCTAAATTGATCCAGCCTAGTTGGATCAATCTAGATTCTTCTATGGACCGGTTCAAACTATTAGCAACTGTTTCCTGTCCTTTTTCCCATGCTCTCCAACTCTGATCTTATTGGTTCTTCTTTGGACATCTCCTTATCAGTCCCACACCGCCAACAATTACATGGTTTGGCTCCCATTGGGACTGCATACAAGAGAGTCACGAGTTTCAAAGATTAAATTAATTAATGGTTATTAGTACCACCATAGATCCAGATCTTCACCTTTGTGCCACTGTTATTCAGTATATTTGGAAGGCTAAAAAAAATCCTCAATGACTGATCCTTATCTACACAATCCATTGTCACTTCGGAAATCTCTTTGGTGCATAGTCAGCTACATCATGCTCAGAATACAAGCCCACAGTAATCAATATCAACAACTAGTGAAGAGTCCTGATGGAAATCTCTACCTATATGAACAATAAAATCAATGTTGATGGGCATTTCAGGAATAAGGCAGTTGTGGCTGTAATTTGAAATCATTTGTGAACATTCTTGGAAGCTAGTACAATTTATTACACCTTCTTAGCCTAGGAAATGGAAGCAAAGGCATTTCATCTGGGGAAGGGGCTCTCAAATTGGGAAAATATTAAATAAAGTCAACTCTCCATGGTGTAACAAGCTATCATTTATGATTGTTGGCAGCTTCTTGAACTTTCAATGGCATTCAAATATTATTCTCCTAGAGATGCAAATAAGGCTGCCCATAATTTGGAAAATTTTGCAAGAACTAATTGTATTACACATTACTGGAATGCCACTAATGTACATTAGTGTATCATAGAAACTATCTCTTTGGACAGATGCAATGCCAACGAAGTTTCTGGCACCTTACCTAAACAAACTATAAAAAATAATAAATAAATAAAAACCCTCCACCACATCTCTACAGTTTGGCCACCAAATCCCTAAAAATACTTCCAACTCTAAAAATTAATTTTCTCTAGAGCCAGTGCCCTTCTTAGGAGGACCCAAGTTATGTGACCCACCAACAAACAAAAAACAGAAACAAAAATATCTATAAATAGGAAACAAATTGGAAGAAAAATCACCTACATGGGTTCTGTTCAATCATTCCATTTCTCAAGACCATATCCTCCATCAAAATGGGTTAAAACATGAGAGAATTCCTTTAATTGCTTATGAAGCAAGTTCTATGAATCGAATCTCCTAGCATTTGTAAACCATGAATCTACCTACCACTAATAATAATAAGAGAGAGACAGAGAGAACTAACCAAGAGTTCACATTCTTTTTATTTGGAGGCAATATCCTATAATTTCATAATTGTGGTAGATAAGAATTCAATTATTCTAACGGTTTGACTTGAATCCTATTAATAAAATAATTTGATCAAACACCAAGCAACTAAGTTTATAATCCCAAAAGCTATTATAAAATAGTATGTAAACCAACCATCTCATTAAATATGTAGCATTAGCACATAAGCCCATAACAACCAACATACCATAACACATAAAGCCCATCTAGAAGTTTAAGAAGTGAGGTGAAGTGAAATATGATTTCCCTCAACTTTCCAAAAGGTGTTTAGTTGCCAATGGAAAGTTGAGGGGAAATTAAATTTTTTGAAAGTTTTCCAAAAGGAAATGCAAAATTCTGACCTTTTTTACAAAATGCAAGCTCCATTTTTTTTGGAAAGTTGGAGGGTGGTCAAGAAAACTCATTTTCCATCTCTACAACTTTCCACACAATCAAACACCAAGAAAGTTGGGAACTTAGGAAAGTTAATTTAACTTTCCACAAAAAATTTAACTTTCCATGCAATCAAACGAAAATGTAGGAGGGATAGACCAGTAAGTCCTTCAAATCCATAGTACATTGTGTCTTCAACCTCATTTTGGCTACCCAACTCAATTAAATTTTTCATCTAATAGTCTTTTGGTTAAAATTTTCTGCCATGAATAAATAGTCATTGAAATTTATGTAACTTGAAAATAGCTAAGTCGTTGGGGAATATGTGTAAAATAACCTAAGATAAACCTAAATGGAGAGAGAGAGAAGACTAATGAATAGTATATTTGTTCATCAATCAAGAATTCTAAGCTTCAATTTCATCCATTATATCGAGGTCAAAGGAATACTATCAACTACCATAATCCCACTTAGGCGATATAATCTATCTCCACACTTTTCTCTCTCGCTTCATTAGGACCAAACAGCCTCATGTGATTTTCATGGCTCCACCTGTGACTAAATACTTGCATCTTATAGAGTCCAACCAGCCTAGTGATATTAATTCCTCCACATCTTTGGGACATGTGTCATACCACCTATTGGTGTATGTCAATCTCATGGTCAAATGTGTAGTGGTATGTGTCTTGTAAGTGTTCTATGATCTCACAAGTTCAAGACATGAAAACAAGAAGGACCAAAGACCTAAAGAGGATACTAGAAATTACCTTAGAGTTGGCACACCAAGAAAGGTATAAAGCATGCATACATATCATTTTAATACTTTAAAATCAACCTAGACATGGTGCTAAGTCTCTCACAGAAGCCCAAGACAAAAGACCCAAGGACAGACCCCCCCAAAGTGTCTAAAACAAAATTTAGAAACTAGGAGTCATAATCGATTATGGATCAATCAATCGATTTCAACAAAATCAATTGTGAATCAAGTAATCGATTTCAACGAAATCAATTACGGATCACACAATTGATTACGAGTGAAATGTCGGACACATACTATGACTCCCAAAACCAAAACTCATAAGCCGTAATCTATTTCCATATCAATTTTGAGAAATTTCCTACACTTGAAATCGATTTGGGACCAAGCAATCGATTGCGAGTCTAAGGAAGGGTCATAATCGTTTACACATCAAGCAATCCGTTATGAGGGTAATTTTGGAATATTTTTTAAACACGAAATTCAATAAGAGTTTTTCAAAATTTGAACTCCATTTTTCAAATCCAAGGCTCCAAAATGTTACCATTTATAAACTATTCCAATCCAAAGGCCATAGGTGCTCCTCAACCCTATAAAATGGAATTTTTCCCTTTAAGGTAAAGGATCTCCAATACTCCATGTTGTTTTAGAGAGAGCTAAAAGGCATACAATATTGAGAGCTTCCTCCATTGTGAAAAACACCATTGCCTATTAGTTTTGAGTTTGAGTAGCTAGCATACTTCACTATATTCTCTCTCTTTTTCTCCTCTTGAATACCATTCTACTACTATTAAGGAGAAGTTATGGTGAGTTCTTTCCTTAGAGGAAACTCACATTTGGCTGAGCTCAAGGAGCACTAGAGCCAAGTACTTGGAGCTTGTGGGTAGTTAAGGCATACTAACTCAACAAAGAGCACCCCACGTTATACAACTAGCAACATAACCAACTTGTGGTAATATTTGTTTGACTTTGCATTCATTTATATCCATATTCATTATTGTTCTTGTTTTGCTTCCACAAGAGACATCGGAAGCTTGACCATCTCCGCCGAAAACACCGGAAGTAGTACACACTCACCAAAGACACCGAGTGTTGTTATTTAGCTTACTTGTGAGCAAGTAATTAGATTTGTATATTAACATAGGTTGTAATAGTACCTAAATAAAATATTCCTAAGCTCAGTAGAGAGCTTTAGAAGAGTGGACATAGGCCCGAGTACCAAACCATTATAAATCTCTTGTTGTGGTTTGTTTGTGTGATTGCTTATCTCTTCACTTGAATGTTCTTTACTACTTTTGTCTAGCACATCTTTGACATAATACTTGAGTAGACACATTGAAGCACACACACACAATTGGGCTTAGTTAAAAAGGATTAAAATTAACCACAATAAAAAATGAAAAATGGGTAAATTAATTTAGAAATCCTATTTACCCCCCCCTCCTCTAGGATTACTTTAGAGCAATTTCAATTGATATCAGAGCCTAGGTTACTCAAATAAGGCTTAACATCCTAAGTAAGGTCTTAGCAAAAATCATAGATGGCTAGAGAATATAGTGGTATGTCCATTAGCACCCCTTCTTTTTTTAATGGAACAAACTATGACTTTTGGAAATCTCAGATGAAAATATTCCTAAATGCCTAAGACCCGAGGGTATAGAGTGTAATAATCGATGGTTATACATAGCCCAACAAACCAAGAAGTGAGTAGACCCCCGCTAAGGCAGATGCTAACAAGTTCAACTTTAGGGCATTAAATGTTATAGCAAGTGGCCTAACCCCAGATGAGTTTAGGAGGATAGCTCATCTCAAGATAGCAAAGGAAGCGTGGAAGCTTCTTTTCATTACCCATAAGGGTACAAGCATTA
>JAOXJP010231936.1:0-10553 GCA_025762735.1 Platanus orientalis | reverse complement strand
CCCCCCCCCTTGGAGCTGATGTGGCTGTCCTTGTGCTGTTCGGAGCCTGTTCATTGATACAGGATTCGTACCAAATACAGGATTCATACCAAATCCTGAGGGCTATTCGGTTCATATCTAAATCTACTTTTAAGTGAATATGAACTTATCTGGGTTTTCTTTTAAAATATATCTAATTACAAAGGAATTGAAAAAGTGATTTACACTTTTGGGAGGGCATTTTCACTTTTTCCCCCTCTAGTTGCGGGTGGACCATATGCGTTTGTTAAGGGGGCGAGACCAAATCCCCTAGTATAATGATTGGTTTAAATAAATAGTCATATTATTATAGTGTAGGTTATGTTATTTTGTACATAATATTTTAGGTTATGTTACATTATAATAGTGTATAAATACTTTTAACATCAATCCTAATTTATTGCCCAATCGAATGGATACAAATATATTAACCTAAACATAATAAAACTTCAAAAGCAGATATATCCATATTCGTATCTGATCTTGGACTAACTTAACAGATATGGATATTAATCCATGTGTGTCCAATTCAATTAAATATTCATTCGTTTAAAAACTATCCAATTATAAATGACATATCTGTTTCATATTTAGTTTATTTGCATCCTAGCCTTGTGTAATTTTTTCTTTTCACAGAAATCAGGTAATGACATATATGTACATCGGTTCAAGCAGTTGGGCCTTGTATCACAAAAGTCCAGACCTAATGGTCCCGATGTTTGTGTCCCATGTGATAATGTTGCTTCATTTAAGACCCCGTTGGAGGAATCAAGCTTCGGTTTGCAGCCATCAATCTGAGAATTAATGCCATTAAGGGGGTGGGTTCGACCCCAACCCACCATTAAAACAAGAAGCAGAACTTAATCTTTGTTTTGGTAATAAGTGGAACTTAATCTAGTTCTTGCATCTTTGACTCTTTTTGCCTATAAATGGGTAATTTAGGGTGGCTCACTGAATCAATCTAAGGTAAGGTAGAGTATTAGCATAGGTCATTTCTTAAGGCAGTGTTTGTCATTTTGCAGTCCTTTCTCTGTTTATTGATTCCGCCAATTGGTATAACAGTCCAGCAAACATGTTTGATTTATGTTAATACTGTTGCTAATTCTAAGCTCTGTAATCCTCCTTCCTATCTACCAAGTCAAAGAGATCAAGCTTCAGTTCTCAGCCAACTTACCCCCAAAGAGAGAATAATTAGAGCATAATCATGTTCTTGACCTAGTTTAACCAAGAATGAGTAGCTTGGAGTTTAGTGGGTTGTTAACATATGCCTCTTATATTATTGAGCATAATCATGGTTTTATTCTATAGGATAGGCTTAATAAAATGCTAATAATATAACATGGAAATATGAAATAGCAATATTTTTATTTGGCATTATAGATAAGCCTCTATGCTTTTTGTATTAAATCCAAACACATCTTATGGGCATAGTAATCTAAGAAATAATAAAATAATTAAGCAATCTTCATTTCATTTTGCTTTATTTTACCCTTTTTAATTAAGTAAATATTGTGTCCCATTAAGATGCAGCCCAAAGCCTGTGTTGCTCAAGAATTTCTGTCGATGATGACCACCTGAAAGTCCTTGGCTTTTAATTTGCAGTTTGCTTGAATGTTTGGTATAATGAGGGATGGATTAATACAATTTTATAAAGTAATAATTATAAGCTATCTCTTGGATTGAATGCGGTCCAAAAGTTACACTGATTGGAATCTATGCTGGGTCTGATGACTCTAATTAATCTCTTGTATTAAGGATGTCAGCTGTCACCTAAGTTTGGGTTTTAGAGATAGGCCCACAAACACTCATACTGGGCCCAGTAGTCACTATCGTCCAGCTAATGAAGTTCTTGACCTATGAGGAGGCTTATCATTGGTGTCGCACGATCCTAACCGTTAGATCCCGTTACTTAGTACAATAATATGGATTCTCATCTTTGCTTTAATAAAGCAGCTATGGGTGTAGTGGGTCCAGATTGAGTTTGGGCGTTGTCCATGTTCTAAATGGGCTCTGTAACTTCTTTATGGGCTTGGGCTGATGTCCAGTCCAAGGACGGTTTCCATAGTAGTACAAGTGTACAACCACTCCTGTATTTGTACACTACCAGATGTGTAACCAAATCCTCCATAACTGAAAATTGATTAGTCATTGAGTATATTCGGATTCATGTCGACTGGAACATAACCAAATCAGAAGATCATAGTTATTTGATAATCTAACTTCTTTGAAGATTATTGAAATTAAATGGTTAAGATCATTCAAAGTAAATTTTCTCAACCAACCTAAAGGTGGACCCATTGATTTGAAGTATTATTTGTTTATTCTTTCAACTATGGGTGTTAATTATAAACATTGCCTAATTCAGAAAGTCATTGATTTGGTCCCAAGGGCTACTTTGCAAAGTTATCAGCTTATTAAATAACCTCTACTGCAAAATAAAAAATTCAAGCAACAAATTTCAAAAATCACAATTCTTTTTTATGCATAGCAACAATGTATCAGTAAACTTTCAGCAAAACTCATTTAATTAAGTGAAAGGAACAAATATCAACCCCTTTTATAACATATCAATAAAATGATTTACTTAAGTGAAAGACACAAAGACCTCAACCATGATTAAGATTCTAAAATGTAGCCTCCAAATCATAATGTCTCCTAGAAATTCTATCAGTACCCTTAAACTTTCAGGGTTGTTTCCGCTATGCCAACAATTAGTATTAGAGTCAGGTTCATGTTTGGGAGGAAAATGAAGAAATTGATAAGTATAAATATTTTAATCAAAGGGTTATTTTCTAAAATTCTTAGGTTGATTCACGATAGCAATGAAGGTTTCCATTAGTTAGTTTTTTGGTTGAGAAATTTGATCAAAATGATAATTTCAGTCTTTGACAACAAAGGGTGAAGGATGTGTTAGTACAATAAGGTTTGTACAAAGTGTTGCAAGGAAAAAAAAAGGCAAGTTCAAAGAAATGGAAGATGGTGATTGGAAAGACAGAGATGAGAGCAATCAGCATAATTCGTCTCTATTTTGCGTGTAACATATTGTTTAACGTTATAGATGAGGATTTGGCACTGGTTTTATTAGAGAAATTGGAGAAACTCTACATGAGAAAGAGTCTTATCAACAAGCTAGATTTGAAGTGGCAATTTTACGGACTGAAGATGATAGAAAGTGTGAATTTCTTGGAACACTTAAATGTATTCAACCATCTCTTGGATCAACTCTACAAAGTTGATATCAAGGTGGGGGAAGAAGACAAAACATTTTTGTTTCTTACATCATTTCTTGATTCTTACAACAACTTGGTGACAATATTACTATTCGAAAAAGATACAGTAAGCCTAGAGGATGTCACAGCATCGCTCCTATCTAATGAGATTAGGAGGAAATTAAATCTTGAAGGAGATCAAGATCTTGGATTGTCATCTGTCCTAAAGATATGAAGGAATCTAATATCTCTAAGCTAGTTGAATTCCATGGGTTATAGGTATTCAATTATAGGTAGAGTAATGAAAATCACATATGATTGTTTGATCCTAATGAAAGGAGAAACGTGTGATGGTTTGTATTGTTTGATTAGGAATACAATGATTAATGGTATTCATTTGACCTCAATAGGTAGTTGAAAACAGGGTGCACAGAATAACAAGCATTTGTACAAAATCTATTTTGCAGTTGGAGTAGAGACAAGTGTTATGGATTTCTAGGTGACATATGATGGTGAGACAGCTCCTGCGGTTAAAGAGAAAAGATTGAGGTCCCTCTCTGAAGTTGACTAGGCAAGTCGACTCAAGAAAGCTACAAATGTGCATTGGCAGTTTTATAATAAAATCATATGATGTCTAGACCAATTTGA
Source organism: Platanus orientalis (assembly GCA_025762735.1). Classification (NCBI taxonomy): domain Eukaryota; kingdom Viridiplantae; phylum Streptophyta; class Magnoliopsida; order Proteales; family Platanaceae; genus Platanus; species Platanus orientalis. Next base: position 6,678 of record JAOXJP010231936.1, on the reverse strand, counting down.
TTCAATGGTATGTTTAGTAGTAGTTTTTTAAGGATAATGGTTGTTTGCGACGATAGCAAACAAAATATGATTCAAGTTTGGTCTAGAAATACGTTTCAGGTATATATGGTGTAGAGTTACTAAGAAGGACAAGTGCGAGTTTTCTCTGAGGTGATTGTAGAATGTAAACCAAAGTAAAGTGTGGTGAATATGTCACAAGTTTTGTATCTTGGCAAAGATACAAGTGAAGTTAATTTCAAATAGGAAATCTTTGAGGGGCTGAAAATAAAACCAAAGTAGAGATTTATTAAGTTGTGGTTTTATTTTAGCCATTGGATGAAAGATCCTATGGTTGGGAACTTATTGGAGTTAAAATGATGGCAATGGGAGAAAAATCCTAATATAAATACCCTAATAAAATTAGGGAAAATGAGAAGAGGAGAATGTGAGCAGTCACAAGGATTTGTGGGTTTTTTTTCAAGGGTTTGAGAGTGTGAGAGAGGGATGTTGTACAAGGGGAAAAGGTGTGGATTTTGGGTTCTAGAAAACACACTTCTTTTTTCAGATTTGACATTCCCACAATGAATAAGGTTGATTCTCTCCTGTGGATATAGGCACATCGCCAAACCATGTAAAAATCTTTTATTGTGTGATTGTTATTTTTTTACTACTATTTATACTTTATTGTATAGACCGTGAGTTGTTTAGGCTTATCCCATCACATAGAATTTCTGGGCTGTTTCCATCACGCCAACAACACACACAAAGACCAAATGGTTCAAACTTTTTCTTGCATATATAACACTTCAGAAATATTAATATACTTACGGTAGCTATTAAAAAAATTAATATATATCTAACTAGTATATCTAACCACTTCAAAATTTTATAACTCAACAAATACTCTTATATATGCAAGTCAATTGACTTTATGATTTTTCATTTTACCCCGCCATTCTAATGAGCTCAAATCTTCCCCTAACCTTAAAGTCTTGCCTATCACTACAACAAAAATGGTTTTTAGCAGCATACTTTAGGAAGTGTTTTTGTACAAATGTTGCAAAAGGTATAGTATTATACAACGTTTCTCTTAAAAATGCTCAAAAAATGTTGCTAGATGGGGTAAATGACAAAAATAGTCTAAAAATGCTATTTATATAGCGTTTTCAAAATGCTTCTTATAAAATAGCACAAATACACCTTTAGAAGCTTTTTAACACTTCCTATAGTCGTCGTGCAAAACCACCTTTAGATCAAAACGCTTCCTATAGCCACCACACAAAAACACCTTTAAAAACGCTTCTAAAGGGTTATTATCTATTTATTTCTCTTCCCGCTTTCTATTCCTCTCTTCCCGCCTTCATTTTCTTGTAGGATTCACTAGCTAAATCGAAGGCAGACAAGGTCTAAAAGATATATCTTCAATTTGAACTCGCTGAGGTACGCAACCGCACCATTAAACCCTAACCCTAACCCTAGTTTTTTTCAAATATCTACTGGTTTTCACTGTTTTTGGATTTTATTTTTCTGTTGATTTTTTTATTGGAGATTTTATTTTTGTGTTTGAAGCTAGTTTTGTTTTGGTTTGAAGTTGTTGAGGGTTTCTGTTTATGATTTGACTATTTGTTTATTTTTCTTATTTTTGATATCGATCTGTGTTGTTCGATGTTGCTATTGAGTTCTCCGTTGTAATTCCTCTTTTTTTGTTGATTTTTGTTTTTGGGGTTTTTGATGGATCGATACTAAAGGGTGGAGAAGCCAAGGCCGGAGATGGCGATAAATGAGAATGAAATACAGATAGGCATTCAGGGAAGGATGAGAAACTACATTACTTATGCTACTAGTCTGCTCCAAGTATTATTTTTTAGTGTTTTTGTTTTTATTGTCCAACAATAGCTCTTTTTTTTCTCCTAAATAAACAGAATCCATTCGTTTTCAGCTGGAGATCTTCCTTCATTTTTGGCAGCAAGAATCTATCACGTTTGTTTGTTCTTGTTTTCTTCTTCTCCCTTGGCTTTTGCAGGAGAGATTGGGGGGATCATGGTTCCCTCTCTCTGTGCATCTGTACATTAATGGGGTTTATATCGTTTATAGGTAGAGTTCTTTTCACCTCTGTCTTATCCTCTCTACATGGCAAAAGTAAGCTCTCCCCTCCTTTGCCCTTTTCCTTCACATGATCTGTCTCAAACTCACTCTTAAACTTTCTTGGTTAAAGATTTCGCTTTTAAATGTTCTAATTTTGTTTGGTTTTGTTTTGTTGATTCTGCAACTTTTGTGTGTTTGTGGAAAAGTTAGGGCTTTTACTCCTTGCTTGTAATAGATTTTTTGGTTGCCGGTGTTTGGATCTGGTAGATTCTAAGTATTTTAACTATTTTTTATTTTATTTTATGGATTTATCGCTCTAAGTACTTCACTACAGTTCTAGTTTACTTTTGTTTGATGTGGATTTTGTTTTTCTGAGTGTTTTGGTCCTTGATTTGAGTTCTTGAAACTGTGCATATTATGAATTTTGTATTGACATATGTTCTCTAACATTTATGAACTCGAAGGAATTTTTTTTTTCCTTTAAGCTTTGTGCATATATTGTTTGTTAATATTCTATATTAATGTGTTGGCAATTATAGTTGTTTTGATACACTAATCTTCTTTAGCTCTTCTTTTTTTTTTAGATTTTTTTTTGTTCGTTTGCAAGTAATATCTTTTGTCCCTTTCAGATGGAAGATGTGTTTTTGTAATGGGGCATCTAACCTCCAGGAAGAGATGAGGTGTCGATTAAAATAAATAAAAAAAAACTTTAGTAAGCGTTTTTTAAACGCTCCAAAAGGTGTTTTTTGTTGTAGTGTATTGTTCTACATGTGTTGGCTTGCAACACATGCTCCAAAATATCAAATTCAAGTGGGTGCATTTTAGTTTTGGAGGTATGTGTTGAGCAGCAACAACAACGAGACGATAGACAAGACTTTATGGTCAAGAGAGGATTTGCGTGGCATTTTCTACAAGCTTGTATTTTTCTTAGGAATCTTCACGATCAAATAAAGCACATAGAGATAAATTGTTGTTTCATTAGAAGTATAATTAAAGTTTCATCTCACAAACATATTATTAAATAGTTAACATTCATACCGGAAGTTGCATTCAAAAATGATTACTCATCGTCACAATGGAAACTTTATGGAGGGAATACATGTAATATGCATTCGTGAACACTTAACAAAATATGAGAGGGATATGCTGCAACTAGAAAAGCAACCACGAGTAAACTGCTCACACTCACTATGAACCAAGGTCACATGTGTAACGACCTGGCCCGACATGGCTTAATATTATCCAGTTCCAAGTGTCTCAACAGGAGGCCACTCTCTTGCCCCCGCTTTTGTTCTTTGGACTGTGTCAAGCGTTCTCTCCCAAAAACGCACGTCAAACCAAGTAAGGAGGTGCTTACATATACAAGCATAGAATCCTATTCAAACTACACCATATGGGACCTCACAAAATGGACCAAATGTCTATCATCCTCAATTTGTTGGGAGTGTCTTAAATTCTCACGGAACCAACAGAGAAACATCTTTTCTAGGAGTGGGGTATTTTGGGGTTTTGACCTATTTTAAAAAGTAGGGTTTTTCTTGGGTTTTTATATAAGAGACCTTTGTGAGTTTTGTGGCCATGGAAGAGTGGCAGATGCAAGACCTTTTTTTTGTTAAAGATAAGAATATATTTTGTGTGAAAAGTTCTTTTAGGTTTCCTGAGGGTTTTGGGAACTTCTTGTTGTGCTTTTTGTAATCTCTTTGTTCTCCATTTTAGTAGTAGTTCATGATCATATAAACAATCTTGCTGAACCACGTTAAATATTGTTTTTTTTTTTTCATTTTTTATTTTCTCATTTTATTTCACGTGCATCGTATACTTGAATCCGATCCATGTTTTGTTCCGTCATATTGTTTTGTCACAACACACTTCTTTGCAAAGGAAGTTCTAAATGACCTAAAAATGAAAAATATTTATTTGGTAAGATGGAAGTAACTTTGTCAGGATAAATTTTAAAGATATCCATAGCCCCTAAATGTCATTTGATGACAAAGTCTTTGTAGTGTCTATGGTGAATTATAAGATGACATGTGGTATTGGGGGTTTAAAACGTCCAAAAAATTGCTCAGTTGAAAAAATAGGTATCCAAAAAGAGGCACCATATTCAAAAACATCATGTGTCAATCAATGACACACCTGCAAAGGTCTGTGTCATCACAGAATCATTCTCTTCAAAATTGAAATTCTGTGAAAAAATCCTTTGCACCAGGAGTATGGTGCACCCCTCCCAGGGGGTGTGGGCCCCTGTGGGGGGCGCTCTGTCCTTCCTTCGGTGCAAGGATCTGTCCCCAAAGACAAAAAGGGTATAGACACTTTCTTGTCTCTAGCATCCTTTGGGCCAAAGTAACGACGGGAATGTATTGTCAATTCTACCTTTCTCAATGGGTAAAGCTACACAACCAGCTCTTGGGATTTAAGGAGCTTCATGGAACGCAACGGAGAACTGCCCTTTGAAGGTTTGCTGATCTTCTAACAAGTCTTTTTTCCTTCGCAAAACGTGGAAAATGAGAAACATGTGAAGATCACTTAAAGGAATGGATGTAATACAAGTCAAGATGGAAGGATTATATGGTATTTTGAGAAGCTTTAATGATAAAAGGTTTGCAGAAAAAGAGAAGACGAAGAAAGAGAATGATAGAGGTGATAAAAAGCCACCCCTTGGATGGAGTCTCACCACGCAAGAGATGGTTATAATGGAATTTCACCACCCTTTCATACTTCGTAGAGTATCACCATAAAAATAAACCACTTAAAGAGTTGTAATGTAGAATAAACTTCAAACTTTCATCTGTTTGGAAAGAATGTGTACATTGTCTTCTGAAATAGAAACAAAATTCCTATGAGAGAATAGTTATTAAACTCGGAATGGACATTGACTCAACTGATAACCTGGGTCACCGGTTCAATCGGTGGGTACCACTGATGGCAAAAAGGAATACATAATATGCATGATGAAAATGAAGGTTTTGTTTTAACTTGTTAATTTTGATATTAGGAACAAAGCAAAAGATAGTCCCATAGTCTAGTGGTTGAGACATTGGACTTTGTATCTAGTAACTTTAGTTCAGCTTTCAATAGAACTTGTTTTTTTGCTCTTTTTCCAAGTTACCCAAGTTCAAAAGATGGTCCAACCATCTGGGTTGGATGGTTCAACATGAAAAACCCTCTGAATGAACCAGGTTTATTGCAAAAATGATCTAATTAATAACCCAGACCGGTTGAGGTGACAGGTCTCCAGGTTACCAGTCCGGGTTTAATAACTATGTAATAGAGTAATAAACTCTAATTTGCATAACAAATAAAGATTAAAAAAAAAAAAAACCTATTACAAAAGAAAGATAAATATATCCTTAAAGAACAAGTTTGAAAAATTAGCTGTCATTTATAGGCTTATAGCTTCCTCATAAAGTGGGCTTGTTGGAATGGGCCTTATTTTTAACTTTAAACATTGCAAATTAAAGTATGTTGAAGGCTCCTTACAATGACTTAATTGCATCAAAATACTCTACCAGTTGGAGAAACTCAACCTCTTTGAAGAATGGTAAGAGCATTTAAGGTATGATTCCTTTTTCTTCACTCCTCCCCAGTACTGTTGTTCCACATTAAAAGCACCAACTATGATTGCTTTTAAATTCAAGCCTGTTACATTTCAAGGGCTTGGTAGAAAACCTTTGCTTCTATGACAGACGGATCCTTGTGCTGGGCTTTGAGCAACATCACGAGACAAAAATTTAGCTGGGAAAACTCATATTCAACACTTCTTTCAGTATGATCTTAATAGCCAACATTTTAAAGTATGGAGAGATTATGATGGGAGCAAAGCCGTATTTACAGCTAGTGAATCTCCTAGTTCGTTCACTGGTGCCTAGCATGTAAAGATTACGTTAAAGGTGGTTTAACTAAAGAAATAACATTTCCTGAAGTAGATGATCTTGATCCTGGTTAGTACGTTGTTGTATGGCATTTTCAAGGAAAATAAGATCAAGTTTGGACTGACCAACCGCTATAATTGGACTTGAAGTTCTCTGATTACCCATAACTGTCATTTAGATCTGCAATTGTACGATCTTACCTTCTTGTGCTGTCTTGTCTTCATTATTGGGAATTGCATAGAATCCACGGTTCCTAATTGCTTGAGCACTTGACGGTTTTTACTTGTTTGTTTCTAAACAGTCCAGTGACTTGTATTTCTTCCACATGCAACAAAATAAAAGAAAGAAACAACGAAAAAAAGAAAAAAAAAATCATACAAAAACAAAACAATTTATGTGGTTTGGCTTGAAACCTAAATCTACGGGTGAAAATGGCAAGAGATTTCACTATGATCGAAAATAGAGGTTACAATAAAAATGACAGTGTTTGAGTTAAAATAAAAGTGGGACCCAGATGTCTTTTAAGGTGGGTCCATAAGGGTTTATGTTCACCTCAACGAGGAGAACAACTCCATATGATTGGATGCTCAAAACCGTCAATGAGTTAATGAAAAATTGTCTCCAAAAGTGCCTAGTTGATCACTGGTAAAACTGGTCAAAATGTGTGAAATTTGAATAGTCCCACATGGACTAGCTCAAAATTTTATGTGTGTTCATATACGCTAATGGTAAACATAAGTTT
>JAOXJP010231935.1:0-10553 GCA_025762735.1 Platanus orientalis | reverse complement strand
TTTGTAGCCATGAGATGATGGTTTCCTAATGAACTCATTCAAATTTATACTAATTTGTTAACTACAATTAGAAATGAAGTCATCTTAAGTTTTTCTATAAAATGAAATGACCTGTGTTATCAATCACAAATTGCTGCAAATCTGAAAGAGTTCATCACAAACCATCCCCTTATGTGTAAATAGGTATTGGGAAACTTGAATGAAATGATTTCATTACAGGTAGCCAAATGCAGCCTTATTTAATACTTTAGCGAACATATAGGTCAAGAGGCCATCAAATGCACCAAAAACTGACTTATTTAGGACATTGACTTGAGCTCCCCTTTTTTTTTTTTTTTTTGCTTGTAGAGACACCTTTTCTTGTGATATGACCTAAACATACCTAAGGAGAATTTGCATCTTTCTACTTCTCTTTTATTTTTAGAGAAAGCGTCCAGGATACAAAGAAAAAAAAGGGGGGGAGAGGGGTTTCCCTCTCTATTTAAAAGGGGGTCTGTTGAATAACTGGACCAAGGATGATGTTAAATTCTACACCTTTACTTTTATGAAGTAGTGGCAGTCTTAATGGGTGACTGTGACTTTTCCAGTCAATATTCGCTACAACCATGATGAAAACAAGGGAAAAATAGAAAAGGCCTTATATGCTGCCCCTATCAAGTGGGAATGTAGGATCTTAGAAAATTCAAGATATATATATATATATATTATTTAAAGAGATATAATCAATGGTCTAATAATGTGTATTTATAAAAAATTAAGTGGTAATTTTGCTTCATGTCTTAGTAGATCCGACACGCCTATGTGGAATGTAAGGTTTTGTTAAACTCTAAGTCTCTTGTAAAGCTTGTAAACATAGCTGCGTTCTCACCAGCTAAAGACTTAGCCCAACAAAGCCTCTATAATTCATCAGGCCGGGGATGGGTGATATCCTCTGCACCGCCCCCCTCTGCGATGCTCGGGTGCCGAGACAGTGGGGGAATCAATTTATTTTTTGGGGCCGAAGTGACAACTCCAAAAGTGAATTGATTCGCCCTCTGCCTTGACCCTTGTGTGTCACAGTGGGGGCGTCGCAGACGATCTCAGGCCGGAGAGTCTTCTTCTGCTGAATTATTAATGTAGCTGTTGGCTGTTTTTACCAAGCTGTTGGCTGTTTTTACCAAGAAAAATAAAAGCTCATTACTTTCTAAATTTAAATTAAAAGGACTTACGGATGTTTACGAGAATTGAGCCTTTACTAAAGTTGAAGAGAGCTTTGATAATGAACCACAAGGCGACAACTTTTTGCATGAAGAGTGGGTTGATGCTTGTCCGTGTTCAAGACGTGCAATAGTAGCAGCTCAAGTGGCCTTATGAAAATAAAAAATAAAAATTAATTATATAAAAAAAAGATATATATATATTGGAAGCTGTTTCTTGATCGCATTCTTTTCGAAAGCTGCCAATTTAACGTGAAAACCAATCAAAAGTCTGTAATTTGAACCCATTTCGAATCAATGCGTTTGGTGAGGGTGGCGATACAAGTACTCAAGTAGGAGTTGAGTCGAGGGTGATAATGATGATGGACAACCTGAAATTGGGTAAGGCAGGTGAAGTACAGAAGAGATCCCCGTTCACCAACTACCAACTTAACCAACTTTAGTCATCCCGTTTCCGAAGAAATATGGACTTTGAGAATGTTTAAGCTGACCGGGAATTAAGCACCCTATCAAACTAAAACTAAAAAACCCGAAAGGAGGGTTGGGATTGGTGTTGGGTCAAAGAATTGTCACCTGAGACTAAGAGTTATGGTGTTAATTAAGGAGGTTGAGAATTTTGATTTCCCTTTGTTTGGACTACTACTAAGATAGGGAAATGTGGATTCCATGAGAGGGATAGATCATGGGGTATCTTAGTAATTCCAGATTAATGAGTAGGTGCAAATCTTTAACCCAGGAGTATCTAGTCACGTGCGGTCAATAGGTCAAAGCAGAGTTGGCAAATGCAATACGTCCAAATGTCAGACACGTGATGGTTGTCGGGACATCGGTACTTGGTCAACTTTTATACAAAGAAAGATGACAATAAGGAATAAGGAAGGCCGGAATCCGGGGCGGCCGTTTTGGCGGCAGACTCCGTCCCCGTCCCAGTCCTAGATGGCAATCAAGTCCATACCTGTTGCCGCCATGCAGCCCACACACCACGATCTACTATCATCGTTTTTTTTTTTTTTTTTTTAAATATAGGGATTTGCTCAAGCACTTAAGCGTAGTGCATGAATAAAAACCACAAAAGATGTAAAAACAACTTTGCCAAAAAAAAACCCTTTTTCAAAAGCAGCACGCTTAAGTGCTTGAGCTGATCACAAACCTTTTTCCAATGAGAGAACTCGAGTCACAATCATCTCCAAGTCTGACTGGTGATGTATTATATATAATAGAAATGGAAAACCATGTGAAACAGAAGTTTCATAATTTTGTTTAAATTTCACCAAATATTCATGATGAAATACACACATAAGCAAATATACATAAACTAGAAATATGTACTAGGTAAAGTATTTCATAACTTCTAATACAAAATTTATTTATAGCCGGTTTGGCAGCCGTCAGTAATGTAATCATTTTTGCTTGAGATTGTCTCTAGATTTGTGAAGTTCAAAAATTTTGGTGGTCAACACGTATTCAAAAAACTCAACAAACTGATTTGTATATTTTCAATTTTGTTTATTATTTTGTCACATGTAATTCTACCAATGTTTGCATCTTCAGATTTTGTCGGTCTTAAACCCAAAAAAAAAAAGAGGATTGATGTATAGTTGAGAACCGATTCTAAATATCTACTCAAAACATTTAAACATGAATCTTGGAAGTTGATCCTAAATAGTTGGGATAACGTTGTTTGTTGTTGTTATTGATTATGCCACATGTCAACCATTAAAATCTTTTGAATTATATCTAAACTTTAACATTTTGGAGAGAATCTTGGAAGAATCATTTCATTTGAGTTTCTCAAAGCATTTGTAGCCATGAGATGATGGTTTCCTAATGAACTCATTCAAATTTATACTAATTTGTTAACTACAATTAGAAATGATGTCATCTTAGGTTTTTCTATAAAATAAAATGATTTGTGTTGGCAAGTACAATTTGCTACAAATATGAATGAATTCATCACAAGCCATCCCGTTAAAAATGCCTTGGGAAACTTGAATGAAATGATTTCATTACAGGTGGCTGCCAAATGCAGCCTTACAGAATGACTAATTCATGATGAAATATATGGCAAAAAGTCAGTCAATTGAACATGTGACAACCATTTATTTATAAAATAAACAAGAGTCTGTCCATATTTTTTTTACCCAGCTATGTGATAAGTATGTATATATACATATATGCCTTTTATAATTTTTTGAGTCTTTAATCATGTTTATTGAAAATTTCAGTATGATGAAAATGAATTTTTGAAAAAAAAAATTCTAAAATTTCCTACGAAATTTCTCTAAACTTTTCATGGCTATCTAAAAGTCAAAATCTCCATTGATAATCAAAATTTTATTCTTTGATCCCATCCGCACACAGTGGGCCCCACAAATCATCTCCACGATTCACAATAGGTGACCTGGTTTTTGGAGTTATAGACATTGAACAGGCAGGTAACACATGATGAATGTCTGTTGGGCTATCATGTCAATAAGGATTACAAGATGTCGACACAAATTGTCTTGTTTGCTACTTGGAAGATAGGTATTATATAATCTCTCAAATGCCAAGTAAGAATTGGCCCCTTGAGTTCAAATCATCTCCTTTTGAAATGCAGAAAAGTAATGGTAATTCCAGTCAACATGTGACACTCCTTGACAAAGGGTAATTATGTATATACACATGATTAGGAGAAAGTGTTAAAACAATATAAAAGGAAAATAATATTTGACCAAATACCCTTGGTAGGCTCGAGATTGTCACATGAAACCCAAGCTCAGGCTCTGCTTGGCTTAGGCTTGTGACGAACTTGAGTTGCCGAGCTCAAGTTAGGCTTGCCTAACAAAGAAAAAAAACAAGTTCAACAGTTTAATGGTCCATTAGTTTAATTTATCTTGTTTGAATATGTTGTAACAAAATAGCACAACGGAACAAAACACAGATCAGATTCAAGTATGTAATGCGTGTAAAACAAAACGAGGAAATAATAAATGACAAAGAACTATCGCACATCACATTATTTAACATGGTTCGACAAGATTGTTTACGTCCATAGGTGAAGATGATCAAAAACTTCCATTAAAATAGATAACAAAAAGATTACAAAACGTACAACGGTGAGTTCTCAAACCCAAATGCAAAACCTTAAGGAAAACCCAAAAGAACTCCCCACTCCAATACATCCTTACTTCTCACAATGAAGTCTTGACTTCAACCGCAATCTTTTGCACTTCTAAAAAACACAAAATAGCCTTTTATAAGTGACTCAAGAAACCTTATATTGTTAAGTGGGTTAAAAACCCCAATTAACCCCTAATCCAAGAAATGATGTTTCTTGGTCTTATGCGGGTTCAACATGAAAACTGTTGTAGCGTGAATTCAAGACACTTCTAAACAAATCTCCACCGTGGTTTGAATAGTATCAAATCAAAATTAAACAAAGCTCCTCCATCATCTTTTTTACCAAACCCCGAAGGGTACATGATCAATTCTTTTTCAAATTGAATGAGTCTAAACCACCCTTAAACTCAATCACCAAATACGACTTTGTCAACATATCTGCTAATTCATCATCACTAAATGCATTTTTAACTATGTTTTCAAAACCAACTCAGATTAAAGGTCTAACATCCAAATTAGCCATAAGACCATGTTGTTGAACATCTAAAACTTGAATGAGGTCTAAAACAGCATCCTCACGTCCCAATGAAATATGAGTTTCACACATTTCACCTCCAATTAAATACCTAAATCTTCGTATTTTACAACCAATTTGCCTGGACGCAATAAAACGGAATCACCAAAAGTAACACTTTTCTATTGCTTTTCATGAACATAATGTTCACAAAACCCAAGATTCACTATAAAACGAACCCACTTGTCAAATCTGCCAAACCTCTTACATACATGTGACTAATTCACTTATGTCATGACTACTTACATAGTATACATGAATATGATGTAGAAGACAAAACTGTTTCACCTTGAATAGTATTCCTAAGCATCACATAAAGGTTCTTTTTGTCGAAATTCTCAACCTTTAACCTTGTACCTGCCATTGAAAATCCCCAAAGTAGAGAATCTTCATCCCACAACTCCAAACAACAGAAACAATAGAAGATAATAAAAGAACCGTTAGCTCTACTACAGTTTGTTGGAACAAAACATGTATTGGTTTCAAGTGTGTAATACATATGAAACAAAATGAAAAAACAATAAACGGCAAAGAACAATCACATAACACAATATTTAACATGGTTTAACAAAATTACATACATCCATGAGTAAAGACAATCAAGAACTTTTACTAAAATAAATAACAAAGAGATTACAAAATGTACAACGTACGAGTTCCCAAACCCAATTTAAGGCAAAACCCTAAAGAAAACCTAAAAGAACTCCCCACTCTAATATGTTCTTACCTTACAACAAAGTCTTGATTTCAACTGTAATCTTCTGCACTTACAAAATACCACAAAAGAGCTTTTTATAAGTGACTCAAGAAACCCTACATTGTTAAGTTAAAACCTCAAATTAACCCTCAATCGTCATATGAATTAAAGACACTTCCCAACAGAACACACACACACACACACACACACACACACACACACATATATATATATATATATATATATATATATATATATAAATTTTTAGCAATAGTTTAGTAAAGCTCGGCTCAGGCTTTCTTAGGAAACATGCTTAAATCAAAGCTTAGACTCAACTCACCAAGCTTAAAACAAGGTTCAGACTCGGTTCATTGGCTAGACTGTTCTCTATCATAAGCAAGATAGTTTATTGTCCCATTCCCATGGCAGAGTTTGGATTAGAGGTGTCAAGAAGCGGTGCTAAGCTTTTAACTCATGCTCATCACGAATTGCGGATCGAGCTCAACTCAAGTTCAGGGCTTACTAAATTGGCTTATGTATGACAACACCATAGGTTGATACATGTTATGTATAGGGTTAAAAAAATTTGTTCAATTAAAAAAAGTTGTTTTTAAAGAAGCACGAAATTCAAAAACACATCAATGTTATATCATTAAATAAGTTTAACAAAAAAATAATTAATAAATTCAAAGACACAATGTCTCAAACAAATTTTCTCTTTCTTTTCTCTCTCTTCCTTATTTATTTATTTATTGGAGGAGGGGGGACAAAACGTCACTCATTCTGGTGATTTCTCCAATGTCATATTTATCATAAATCAAAACTTTTATTTTGACTTACTGATATAGTATACTTTAAATGCAAGAAAGCTATAAAGCTATAATTTATTTTTATTAATAATATATCAAAATCAAATCAAATTTTGTTTGAAAAATTACTATTAAAATGAGTAATTTGATAAACACATGGTTTTATCATATATATTATATTATATTATTATAAAAATATTCTATGTTAAATATAAACTATACTATCATATATCTATTAACTTTAACAAGCTGAGCTTAGTGCAGTTCGACTCAAAATCACTTGGCTAAATGGGGTTAGGCTTGATTCATGATAAGCCAAACTCTCCAAGTTGAGCCCAGCTAACTTGGCTCATTTACAGCCCAGTTCTAGCTAGTTCATCTCTAGAGTGAGAAATATATCATGCCCTTCAAATCCACCACATGATACCATGCCTCGAAAGAGGTATTTACATAACATTTAGAGAAATGATGTTATGTTCAGGATTTGGTGTCTAGGATACCAGGGGCAGCCATATGGAATAAAATGCATATTCCATATTCAAAAAATGCATCATTCACCCATTTTATTCCATATGACGTCCCCTAGTGTCCTGGACAGAACATCCTTAACAAATATGGAGCGTACACGTACCCCCCAAAAGTGATCTGCAAGACGCCTACGAGCTGGAGAGGATCTTGTGGGATTTTGCAATTATTTAGAATGGCTTCGTTTAACTCCTGTGTATTAAGAGGGGGAGCAAATGTTCTACAATATTATCAACAAAAAAAATAAATGTTATATTCCCAATGTGTATACTCTCCCATGTTCCCATCTCAACCTTTGTGTTGAGAGCATGCTCCCTTAACGAGATACCCTTTGAGAAATAATGTTCTATCCAGTGCATGCGACCTACACACCCCTGTGAGAAGGCGAACGGTGCATCCTGAATAGAACATTATTTGGGATACATTTTACATGTACTGGCATGGGTTTCCCATTGTTGAGCCTAATTGTATTCTCTAGTGTAGTGAATTTCTTCCACCCTAACGTGACGTGGGATGTTGTGATCCAGGCCTGATGCCACATCATCACCAACATTAGTCATCCACCACTTGTATTTGTGGGTCCCAGGGATGTGCTGACAAAGTCTTGGCGATTAGATTGCTTGATGCGGACCTTTACTGAACTTATTAATTAAGAGGTTCCTACCATGTCAAATGGATTGGTGAACTCACTATTCCACGTCAAACCAACGCTAGCCCTAGCAACCTTCATGGTGGGTTCCCACAGAACTTCCCCTTCACAACGGGTCCTCTGGGATGCCTCACGCAGGGATAATCACTGGTTTGTGAAGATTAAAAAAAAAAAGCATTTAAAGGGTGTTGGCTCTGCAAAATGCCTCAGAGAATCCTGCATTAACATAAAGAACTTGCATGCACCGTCTTTAACTTTGCCCGTGGCAACATCATTTAGATCGCAAGTCCAACTATATTCTTTCCTAGTTGATTAGGCAACCTTCTGACATTTACAGAACCATAAACCAACATCTGGTGTTTCTTTTGTCAACTTTTATAGTTTATAGTCATAAGATAATTTTATAAAAACCCAAAAGGCCAACTCCTGTATTTATGACATCATAAATACATAAAAAATAAATCTTGGTTTGGCCAGCATGTCAACCCTTTACCTTTTTTAAAATAAGTAGCAGAAGAAGAGACCAGTAGGGATTTTTGATATATATTCTTTTCCTTCTATAGAAATCACTGAAACCTCCTACTGGTAAACACATATTAGAATTTCATTAGGAAAACTCTACAGACCAAAATAATAAATATTCAAATTCTATATCGTTTTATATATACTAGGGTCACTTTCTCCTATTTTCCAAACTAGTGCAAAAATAAATATAAAAGTGGCTAGAGATATCTGATTAAAAAAGGTCTATATTATTTTATTGATTATGACGTATAGCTCTATATGTTCTATACTTGTGCATATTCCTCCTATTTCTAAAAACCAATAGAATAAGAATATTAAAGGGATTTCAGGTATCTATCCTAAGAGTCTCATTGATGGACATTCTTATGAGATAGAGAATTATTAATTCAATGTGTATTTTCAAGCTGCAACATATAATATAGAAGGGCAGTTACAGATACTATTGTTCTTATAATGTTTGTAGCTGCCATTCTTTTCTTTATTTATTTTTATGTGTTTCATGACCAATCAAATTATCTACCCTTGGAGCTAAATTTCATTTCACAAGATTAGATGTCATATTTAGAAGTACGTAAGAGAGACTGATGTAACTTGTAAATGGGAGATCTGTAACACCAAACATGACTCTAAATATAAAATATAAACATCTGTCCCATCATATTATAAAAAGGTGACCCACTTGATGTGCAATATATATTGGTTGCCTTGTTTAATGGTGACATCTTAATCTCTATTATAAATTAATATTGGGACCTCCTTTTTGAGCCATAGTTAAAAAAAGATAAGCATGCTGTGGGATATTTATGTTGGATAAAAACCTAATGGGGATCAGGTGCTTAAGGGAGTTTAATATGGCACATGCATAACCATTATCATAACTAGGGCTAAAGCAAGTTTTCTTTAACACTTTATTTGCTTTCTTGGCTTGAGGGCTTCTATAGAATAACTTAACACAAAGGGTTAACTTGAGAACTACATGTAACCGTTTAATTTTTCTTGATATTGGGCAATTATATGTAGTGTTTGATCAACCAAGTCAATGAATAATCATCTCTCATAAAGCTTAATGTCTGAAACTATGGTTTCGTTTTTGGTAATGAAAACTATATGGTTTAGTTGTTCTAATAAATGTCAATCGTTACTTGTTAACCTAATTAATCAAAAACTCCAATCCAGCTTGCTTTGTCAGTGTAGTCTTGAGTATTGACACCATAGACCTGGGCTAGAAACCCGTCTTCTCCTCAGTAATTTTCTATTCAGTAACTGGTTTATCCGCCAAAAATAGAAGAAGAAAAAAAATGCAATCCAAATTGGTGTACTCCAGGCAAAAGTCTCGGGAGAGGTTTAACCTTTATGGCTTACTTATCATGGAACCCTAAAAGTAAGACGCACTGTTTGAAAAGAATCAAGGAATTCTTCATTACTCATTATATAAATCTAGTTCCTTTAATGAGCAAAGGTTTAATTAAGATATTTCATCTTTCAAAAATATATCAGTGCTGTTTAAACAAATCAATGCCTAAAAGAATTTGTGTATATAAAGGAATACACATTGCTTAATCCTATTTTAACGTTAAATAAGTGAAACAAACTTGGATAGAATATGCACACCATGAATAAACCTAGAAAATTTAGAAATGCAATAAGATACTGCTTTCACTATTGAATGAGCTTGTATCTTCATACTCACAATGGGAAACCTGGTATTGAAAGACAAGATGTCTCAACATGTAAGATTCTACCCAAGGTTAAAAGAGGGGCACATATTTAAGATGTCACTGAACTGTTGATGGAAAATTCAAAAAAAAAAAAAAGTATAAAAAAGTTGGAAGTCTTGAATATAATAATGTTGGGGAGGCCCATACTCCCTACAAATTCAAAGGTTGAAACTCCAAAAGAAGCTCAATTAAATATTTAAGTGATGCACATTAAACTTGACAAGGCACCTCAGCATCCCTACATGGTTGAATTATCAATTTAAACCAAAACAAGTTGCTGATAACATTATATTATATTTTATATGAATGCCGATAGTGCGGGCGCACTACCTCATGAGCAGAGGACAAGTGATCGATACTGACTCCATTGTCGTCTTCCTTGATCCCCTTTTCAATTGCATTTGGCCATTCCTCTAGCTCTAAGACGCTTTCAATTTCGTTGAATGTAACCTAATCCCCTTATTAACTTTTAATTTTTCCATGGATGACAATAGGAGGAAATGATTGCATCCTCTACTGTTAGTCCCATTCTATGATAAATGGGGAACTTATTTAGTGGTTACCTTATTTCTCTTACAATGACATCCAAGACATGGTTTAAAGAAGCTGTTAATTACCATGTAAAAGCCATTAAACCCGCCTTGCTTAAGCCCTGAAGCCAGTAAGAAAATGCAAGGAACTTGATTCAGTTAGATGAACATAACTCTTTTCTTTCTTTTTCTTTTTTTTTTTTTTTTTTTGGGGGGGGGGGGGGGGGG
>JAOXJP010231934.1:0-10553 GCA_025762735.1 Platanus orientalis | reverse complement strand
CATCAGTACCAAAAAGTGATTTGCACTTTTTGGGGGGCACTTATCACTTTTCGGTGCTGATGTGTCCATACCCTGATACCGTTTTCACGGTTCTCACAAAATTCGTTCTCACCTAATTTTTTAGTGAAACCTGTGGTGTGGGAAGTTAGGGACACGGCGGAATAGGCAAATTTGGGATTAGTATATTTGTTGCTATTTTTCCCTTAAATGATTTAAACCCATACAAACGGACTATTCCTTGTCCCAAAAAAAAAATACTATTAATTGTGTAGCACCGATAGAGACGTACAGGCCAAGACACCAGGTACCTTCTCTTTGACCAGTTGGCTATTCTGTATCAACTCTTTCTTCAAGTCAATTTCAACAGTAGAACCCATTAATACAATCGTTTCTTTTAATTAAAATCAGAGCAACCAAATGTTGAGTGAAAGCTCCGTTTATCTTTCTTGTTTTCTTGTTTTTTTTTTAAACAGTCACAACAAAAGTAGTTGTGATTTGAAATTTTGAAATTTAAATTTTTAAAGACGTTAAATCACATTCACAATCACAAATATGTTTGGACTGTGGAGTGTTTCCAACAGTAGATGATAGCCTCTCTGGTCATATCACTCCGTTAATCCATTAACCGTCAGTTTAACTGTCACGCACCAATGGCATGGCAGTTATAATAAATAGAAGGAGAAGGGTAGGGGTGAGTTGGGAAACTTGGTGGCAGATAAAGTAATAAAGGCAGACAGGCAGGGAGAACTGGTGGTGGCTGGTGGGCTATTAAAGAAAGTGGAGAATGGTGCAGAGTGGCAGAGACCAGAGAACCTCTTCCTTTTACTTTTTATTAAGCTTTTTCATAAATTCTATTCGATGAATGCTCCCCACAACTTCCCCTTTAGTCTCCTCCAGCAGGATTCAGGATGTCTTTAATTTTTACCAACCCCCAAAAAAATAAATAAATATATAAAAATAAGTACAAATAAAAATTCACTTCATTTCACCCGGTGAGGATTTTATACCCGATCCCTAATCTGCATCGCATCCGCCAATGGTCAAGCGGGTGAAAAACATCAGTGCCGATAAGTGATTTTCACTTTTTGGAAGAGTGTGAAAACACTTAAAAAACTGATGTGGCCACCCGTTGACCTAGGTGTTTGCATACGCCGAACATAGAAAAGCCTCACCGCATTTCACCACTCATCAACCATGGCCCAAACCATTTTTTAGACCGGATCATCTCTGCCGCTTATGACCTGTTAAGGTCCTATCTAACAGGTGGTAGAACATTATTTGAAAAAACAAAAAAGTGAATTTCAATTCTTGAAAAATGCAATTCACTTTTTATGTGAAAATATTCATATCTAACCATCCGTTTGAGTGACTTGTCTCTCTACGGCCCTTGTGAATCTGGCCATTGTATTTGGATCTAATAAACGTTTGGGACTCTAAAGGGGCCTGATTGGGCTGATTTTCCGGTGGACACATCAGTGATGAAAAGTGATTTATATTTTTTGAGAATGCTTTTCACTTTTCAGTGTTGATGTGTTCCTCCCTTGGTGCCTAGTGGACCTAAGGCATTTGCAGAGAAGCGGACCAAATTGGGAAGTTGTATAGTTGGGACCACAAATTGTACAGTTTTGGACCATTTAACAGTATGCACCCATATGGACCTTATTAATAAGGCAGGTGATCAGCTATAGCAAAAGTTTTTTGTAGCTTTTTGTAGCAAGAGTAAAAAATACAAAAATAGAAGCCCATCTTAAAAATTTACAGCAAAATTTGCTACAGGTGATCTTTGTTCATAAGTTATATGGTTATGCCCCCGTGTTACTTTAAACCAAAAATACGGCCCTGTCCCCACTCTACAGAAATCTTACCCCATTAAAATAGTAAAAAAGGTTGAGGTGTTTTACCGTTTCACGTGATTTCGTTTCATAGAATTGAATCTCATTGGAACGTTAAAGAAGGACCGGTCTGGACTCGAGAGGAATGGTTAATCTCACTGAGGGTTCCATACAGGTCTGACGAGCCTGAGCTATGAAGGGAAATACAGACAAAAGACGGTTTGGCATTCAAGCGCGGAGCAGAAAAAGTTTTTCTTGTCTTCTTCTACGGGGGTATGCGGCTAACTTTAGTATCTGAAAGTTTTTCGGAAGGGAATCTGCTTTTCTGTCCTGGAGACCTGGACAGTTGGATGGCTCAATTTTACCATCAATGGTGAAATCCCGTGAAGCTGTCCTGTCATGGCACTACGTACGGAAGCTTCGTCTACCGTGAGAGGCTGCCATTCCATGGGATTGAACCCATGACCTATTACAAAAAAAGAGGGGATGCCACAGCCAATATGAAAAGGGAATTTGTTTTGTCAATATGGATCGGATTTGGGTTTGGAGTAAGGTAAATCAAAATGAAAAATAAATAAATAAATAATCACATAAACACAAATAAAGAATAAAGATCGATCAAAAGCTTCCATTATTACAAAGATTTCAAAATGCAAAAGGTTTTTTCAAAATTTTAGGACAAAACCCTCTAAACAAACAAAAGAACCCTCTAAAATCACGTACTACAAAAACCGCAAACAGCTCTTTATAATGATACATCTCGTTAAATCCCATAACATATTGCAAGTCAAAACCCCAAAATATCTCCAAAACGGATTGAAAGTGATTTGGATTGTTGAACCCAATTTGGGTGGAAATTTTTGGGTTGCACTCTATATTACCCAAATGAGTTGCATTTCAAACTACTTTCAAATTATATTCAACACAAGTTCACAACAAATGTTGACTGGTTTTGTCCTTGAAGGACTTCCATTAATTTGGATTAATGTGGGTTCAACACCAACACACACAATGACTTTTCTAAACTTTTGTTTTGATGAGAATTTGATACTGTATAAGGTGTGTTGACTAGTACCTTTGTGTCTAAACAGTGCATTACAAAATTCGATTTGTAAAATTCCATATTGATACACTGTTTTTGTTTATGGGTTGTATACATCCATTGATCATATTGTGTGTTTTGGACTTACTTACTATTTAGGATTAAACACCTGAAGAACCTTACTAGGGCTGTCAATCGGGTTAGGCTGACGTTTACCCGAACTTAGTTATATATGGGTTCAAACTTAGCCCAAGCTCAAACTTGGCCCGAGGTAGTTAGCCTAAGTTTAACCCATTATAAAATCATGGGTTTTGGGTTGAGTTCGGGTTAACCCAAACTTAAAGTTCTTTACTTTATTATTATTATTATTATTATTATTATTAAGTTTATTTTAAAATTTGGGTTAATAATGGCTATTTATTATCTTTTATACTTCAAAAATATGTTTAATTAGTTAAATTTCGGCTTATAATAAACCTAAAACTGTTTTATATATATTTGGCCAAATATATTTTATACCAATTTTGAACCGAACCGGGCTAGACTATATTTGATTACTACTTCGAGTTAGATTGGACTGAAAGTGAATCTGCTCAGACTTAGTCCAAATAAAACTTCAAGTATGAAATTTGAACCTAACCCGACTATTTTTTAGGTTAGACATGTCGAGCTTCAGGCAAGCCCAGCCAAATTAACACCTTTAAACCTTACTTAGAACAACTACATATTAGTTATCACGAACATTTACTATGACAACAAGGGTTTCGATTCATTTTGCTTTTAATTTAGTTTTCCATGCTATGATGAAAACATTTTTGTTAATCAAGTTAACAAAATGTTAATTAGGTTAGAAAAAGTGTTAACTTGATTAACACAATGAAACAGTACAATAATAGATTTCTCTTGAGACTGCCACCAATGAAGTAGGAGAAATTTCTATATGGTAACTACCACAATCACTATTTGAGTATTTAATATTTGATTAACTTAAATATAAACATATGTATATCTGATTCGATTATATATTTGTTTGTTTAGAAATTATCTGATTAGTAATGAATCAAATATGAATGTATATATTTCCATATTTGATTCATTTATAATTAGAATTTTTTTTAAATGATCGAATATTTAATTGGACACGAATATGAAATGGATACGAATATTTGTATGAAACCCTCAGTTCAGATTGTGAGAAATTAAAGCAAATGATTATTAATTGTAAAGAAAATTTTCGGTACCAATGCTTCCAAGCCCTATCGTCTCTCCCGAGGATTCACGTTTATATATTCTTCCTATTATCTTTTGGTTACTGTGTCAACTTATATATAATTTTTAAGAAAAGAGGAAGAAAATGAACTATGAATGAACACAAAGTCAATGTCGTGACGCTGTTCTGAAGGGATGCGTATAGATAACGGAGTACGACGTCAGAGATTTAAATTAAAAAAAAGAAGAAAAGAAACAAAAGGCCCGTTCGGACTTGGCGTAGAGGATTTGGTAGGACAACTTAGAGAGTGGCTAAAATTAGAATGACATCATGGCCGATACGTCAGTTCCAAAAGTGAAAAACATCTTCCAAAAAAGTGTACATCACTTTTTGATGATGATGTGTCAGCTCTAATGTCATTCCAACTTTAGCTACTCTCTAAATTGTCGTACCTAACCCCTCCTCGACTTGGGAAGACGAACAGACTCCGTAGCGTCAACTCATCTGAGTCTTCTGTCATTCACGCTTACCAAAAATGTCCTGACTGTACGATCAGAGAGAGAAGTTTAAATGCAAATGAGCGGATTTTCAACAGCCAACTAACAGGTGAATCGTGGTCGTCAAACTTTTGGTGGGTGGGCCAGCATCTGGTAGGGTGGAGCTGGAATGACACGTGCTTGCCACCCTATGACTAATTTCGCAGCAGGGCTACATTTTCTTCCCTTGTGAGAATGAATGATTGTCGGTGAGAGCCAGGCCTACGTAGGCGTGCTTTTGATTGACACATGATGTGTTTTTTGAATTTTGGTGTCTCTTCTGAACACTTTTTTGAACCCAAAAGACAATATGTGTCAGCTGATATATCACCATAAATACTACAGACACTCAACTATGAGCCTGGATTTGGCAGGACGACTTCGAATGTGCTTAACGTTGGAATGATGTAAGGGCTGACACATCTGTGCCGAAAAAGTGATATACACTTTTTAAGGGATGTTTCTCACTTTTTGGTACTAATGTATCAGCCCTGATGTCATTCCAACTTCAGCCACTCTCTAAGTTGTTCTACCAAATCCGGGGCTTGGCATTGACGACTTATCTGAAGGGTCACTTTGTAACATTAGATTGGAGTCAGGTTGGCATTAGCGGTTGCAAGGTTTGACACGACTGGTGAATCTGATACTAGGATTGATTGTAAATGTGTTATGAGACCCACTTTGACACAATTAAGAAATGGGTTGGATTTGGGTTAACACTTATACCCTTAACCTGATACAACACAAATCTAATCCGTCAATGCAAATTGGCACATAACCCATGAACCCAACACAAAATAAGCGGGTTAGGATTGAGAGTAATCTGCTTTGACATAATTAATAAAATGGGTCAAGTTAGGGTTAAGCCATATAATCCTATACCCATACCTTGACACGACACGAACCCAACGACCAACATGAATTTCCACCCCTGGATTGGCATGAGTCCCTATGATACCACTACAAGAACAACAACAAAGAGTCTTATCCCAATTATTTGGGATCGGGTTACACCAACTTCACTTTACTCTATTTAGGGTTATATTTGCCATTAAACTACAAGCGGCCATGACTCTCCTCTTAAATCCATTTTGGCTTTCCTCCAGTCGTTTCTTGCATGTGACCAAATCATCTCATTTTGGCTTTCCTCCAGTCCTTTTCTTGCATGCGACCAAATCATCTCAATTGATTTTCTCTCATTTTATAATCTATTGATGCTAAACTTAAGCTCCCGATAATGGATTCATTTCTAGTCTTGCATAACTCCATAAGGGATCCCATCTGCTTAGAGATAAAAACAAGGGAAATGCCCATATCTTCTGGCCTACATTTTCAATGGGCTTTCAGCAAGACGGCATGAGAGGGATTGGACCTTGTCAAGCCCATTCATAGGCCCAACGGCTCTACTACCGAAGCATCCTTTACAGGAGAAAGCAAGCCTTTACAGGAGAAAGCAAGCCATCCTTTGCTCTCCCTATATAGCTTGTAAACTAGTCCGGACATAGCATTTTGATAGAATTTATATTTGTCCCAATTCGACTTGCAAAAATGAACCAAGTGGGGGTGAGATAAAAATTTCATGTGAAAAATCCGAAACATAAAAAAATATGTTCCAAGTTTTATAAGGCTGCGTTTGGCAGCCAGCTGTAGTGTAATCATTTCATTTGAGTTCCTCAAGGTTTTTGTAGCCAAAATGGGATGGCTTGTAATGAACTAATTCAGATTTGCAGCCTTTTGTGTTTGATAACATAAGTCATCTCATTTTATAGAAAAACTTAAGATGACTTCATTTCTAATTGTAAGTTAACAAATCAGTATAAATTTGAATGAGTTCATTATGAACCATCAACTCATGGCTACAAATGCACTAAGAAACTCAAATGAAATAATTAGCCAAACATGCTATATGCTGTTCATGAATCTTTTATATTAAATAATAGGATATAATTTCTTTGATTTTATACTCTTTTACAAAAAGATGTATATTTAGAAAAGTTAAAATAGGTGCCTAATGTGAGGTACCAAATTAGAAAAAGAAGGATATCAAATTCAAAAAATACATCACCTATTAGTTACACGGTCACATCAATTTTGGTAAGGTTTATTGGGGACAACTGGACAATTTTGTCATAATATTATTATTATTATTTCTTTTTTTTTTTTTTTTGTAGAAAAGCAGCTACTTTTACTGTTTACAGTTATTATAAGTACATTATATATAATTTATATAATATATATCATATAGGACATATATATTACTATATGTAAGTTGGGTTGGGCCGGATACTTCAAGCTTCTCTAAGGCCTGCCTGACCCGAAAATCACTTTAGGTTTAATACTTGTGCCCAAACTCATTGTAACCCGTCCATTCTTTGGGCTGGACAATTTGGCCCTCGGGCTAACCCAACCCAATTGAACAGCACTACTTTGGGTAGAATTATTTCATAATCTTGATTGGGCGTTGTTTGGATTCCCTTGCCTTGTTGGTCTGATTGATTGGTTGGTCCATATGGATGGGTACATTCACCAATTGCCGCCCTTTCATTCTGGGATGTCATCGTGCTATACCCTCGTCATATGGATCTGATTTGAATGATTTGTTCTATTAATTTGATGATGGTTTTGGGGCATGCAGCATCCATACACTGATGACAAGGGGGTGGCCACTTTTAAGGGAATACCGTTCACGACACCTGCAGGGTCGTGCACATCTTCCATCCCCAGTGCAAGCATTAAGAGATTATGTGGAGGTATTGCAACATGCACACTTCTCATAGTCTGTGTTCTCCAAATGCTCCTTACACATTTTTTGGTTGTTAATGTCGGGCCTGATGGATGTCCAGTTGGCCATGGGATGCCCATCTGGAACCCTAGAGGCAGGAGGCCCTTGGCTGCTAATTCCTCTTAGATGTATTCCCTCGTTCTTCAATGAAAGGAGAAAACGATAGAGAAGCTGTTCTTGATAGTTGGATCAAGATATTTAGAGCCGGTTATGTTCTAGTCTGTCAATGCCGATGAGTGACCTAAGTTCAACATAGATTGGTGGCATGGCAAGATTCGGAATGACGTCTTGCAAAACAGTATAGTGCCTTCATAAAGTGTTATGCTCTTTGGTGGGTTAAATGATTCAAGCGACAATTCGATGATGTGTTCTAAGTGTGTTGGGCCTTCAATGCTACAAGCAGAATGTGATAGACTTTATGGTCATTTGGGATACACTTAGGCGACGATGACACAAAGGACCCTACGGATGGAACGAACATCACGAAAATTTAACATAAATTGTGTAAGAAAAATGCTGGATCATGATCTTTCTCTAGAGAGAGGATTGTGTTTGCTCCCCTAAAAACCGTTAACCTCCGCTCCCCATTAGGTGACGAACACATCAGTGTTGAAAAGTGATTTATACACTTTTTTTTTTTTTGGGGGGGGGGTGCATATCACTTTTCGGGGTTGATGTACCCGCCCCCTGACGGGGAGCAGAGGTTAGGTAAGCATTAGTTAAGGGGAGCGGACACAATCCTCTTTGCTTTCTTTGTCATATGAGGCCACCTTTATAACCGGATTCAACAAAAGAGGGGTTCTATGCCAATACATGGACTGGTGTAGGTGTAAGTGGATTTGAATAAAATGGTTAACAGTTTTCAAAGGGGGTGCTGCATAGGTGGACAACCTTATATATATATATATATTTCCAGTTTTAATTGATTGTTGTTAATGTTGGTCGGGTTGTCACGGCCAGATTTTTTTCTCTATCAAAACCGTACGGCACCCCGACCATCACCCAGTCAAGGTCAACCTTTTAACCATTTGAGTCCTTCAACTGACCCATCGACATGTCACATGTGCACTGATTACTCAGCCACTCTGACATCCATGCCGTGCCATTGAAGCCAAGGGCAGAGCCAGAATTTTCACGTAGGGAGGGCAAGCCAAAGGATTATGTGCGTCCCCTTAACGGATGCCAATGGTGCACCCACAATCGAAGGGTAACATGTCACATCAAAAAAGTGAAAAACAGCCCCAAAAAGTGATTAGTGTAAATCACTTTTTCAACGTGATGTGTCACTTGTTGGTCGCGGACACACTGTTGGCACCCATTAAGGGATGCACCTAATCTAATCCTAGGGCAAGGGTTTCAATGAGGTTTTCTACGCTTGGCGTAGAAAACGCTGAGGTTAAGGAGCTGCCACATCAACATCAGAAGTGATTTATACTTGGCCCCAAAAAGTGAAAATCACTTTCGATGCTGATGTTTTCGCCATTTGACCCTCGGCGGAGGTTAGGGGTCGGCGTATAAAATCCAAGCCGGATTCTTTGGGATTTTAAATCATCTCCAATATCAATGAACAGTACCACTCCATTAGCAATCAGTGTGTGACATGTGGCCTAACAAAGGGTGTTTGAGCCTATACACATGGGTCAAAGTAGGGTATTATAGTAAATATACATTTGTATTTATTAATTGAAATAGATTTTCTATCCAAATTTGGAGTCAAGTACACTAGGTGACTTTACATGGAATAAAATGGGCAATGGTTAGATAAAATTTTAAATTCCCACCCATTTTATTCCAAATGAAGTCACTTGGAGCCTTGACACCATCCTAGACAGGAAATTTGCTCATTTTATTAATGCACCATTTGTCTGACATACAATTAATAGTCAATTAAGCATGTAAGTGGGTTGTTGCTATGAATGAGAAGATTGAGGTTATTTTATAAAAATCTGACTTGAGAGTTACTAATACCTACTATGAAAAAGAGGATTGTTGGCAGCAAATGAATTTACAAGAGAAAAGAAGGAACTCCAGGTGCTGAAAATGTAAAGTATAAGGCATGCTTAGTTACAAAGGGGTATGGTCAGAAAGAAGGTGTGGAGTTTAATGAAGTATTTTTACAAATTGTAAAATGTAGTTCTATATACATGTTGCATGTCATGGTTGCTATGCTTGACTTAGAGCTAGAGCAGCTTGCGATGTTAAAAACAACATTTTTTTCATGTTGAACTTGAGGAGTAGATTTACATACATCAATTAGAGGGTTTCGTCGTCTCAAGTAAGAAAGACTATGTTTACTTATTGAAAAAATCTTTCTCTGATCTAAAACAATCACCTAGATAGTGGTATAAACGGTTTAATATTTTTATGTTTACACATGATTTTTCTAGAAGTTATTATGATAGTTGTGTTTACTTTAAATCGTTTCCAAATAGTTCTTTTGTGTATTTTTTAATATATGTTGATGACATGCTTATTGTTGATAAAAATATTTATAAAATTAATAGGTTGAAGACTCAACTTAGTGGTGAGTTTGAGATGAAAGATTTATGGATAGTAAAAAAGGTTTTGGGCATGGAGATTTGTAGGAAGATAAAACAAGAAAGGTGTGCCTATCATAGAAGAATTATCTTGAAGGTACTTGAGTGCTTTGGTATGTAAGATTCTAAACTTTTAGGCACTCTATCGACAAATCACTTTAAACTTTTCTACAAACTTGTCACCACAAATCGAGGAGGAAAAGAAGTACATGTTTCAAGTTTCGCATGTTAGTACAGTTGAGAGCCTCATGTACAGTATGGTTTGCACTCGTCCTGACATTTTATATGTTGTTAGTGTTGTGGGTAGATATATGGAACATCTAAGGAATGTGCATTGGCAGACAGGAAAATGGATACTTCGAAATTTGAAAGGTACCGTAGATGTTGGTTTGATGTTTGATAAAATGTGTGGACATGATGGTTGTGCAATTGGATTTATGGATTTTGATTATACAGGTGATCATAATAAGAAAAGATCTTTGATAGGTTATTGTTAGAATAGGTGTCCTGACAAAGCCATCATAGATACTATTTATCTTATTTTATTTGTTTGACATTTATAATAAAATATTTTAGTTCATTATCACATGTATATAATATGATTATGGGTAATT
>JAOXJP010231933.1:0-10553 GCA_025762735.1 Platanus orientalis | reverse complement strand
GAGAAGAAGTAAATGTCTCATGTTTCATATGCTAATGTAGTTGGGAGCCTCATGTTGCCATGGTTTGCATTTGTCCAAACATTTAGTGTTACAAGTAGATATATTAAATGTCCAAGGAAGATACACTGGTAGGTTGTAAAATGGATACTTCAGTATTTAAGAAATACTATAGATGTTAGATTAGTATTTGATAAAACCAATGGAGTTTATGATTATGTTGTTGGATTTATAGATTCTGATTAAGTAGGTGATTATGATTAGAAGATGTCTTTGATAGGTTGTCTTCACTCTTTCAAGTTGTTTAGTTAGTTGGAAGGCAACATTATAGGTTATAGTTGCTATGTTCATTACTGGGCCAGAGTATATGGTAATAAATGAGACAAGTGAAAGAGGTTATTTAGTTGAGAGGCTTACTTGATGAACTAGGTTTACAACATGGGTTTAACTCTTGTATACTATTACAGTCAAGTGCAATATATTTGACTAAAAAATTATGTATCATGAGTAAACCAAACACATTGATGTCGGATATCACTTAATTTGAGAGGTCATTTCGCAAGGCCAAATAGAAGTAACAGATTGGTACAACAAATAATCTAACATATATGACGATTAAATTGGTAAGTCTATGGGTGTCTTACCCCAGACATGGGTTCAAAACCCGTCTTCACCTACTAATAAATTAACTATAACATTTACCTATCAAAAAATTAAAAAAAACATATATGATGACTAAGTAAATTCCAATACTCAAGTTCAAGCATTGCTTGGACTTGATTGGTATTTACAGTACTTAATAGTTACCCTTTAGGGATTTGCAAAGAAGATGGGAGAAGAGTTTCTACACTACGGTGTTTGGTAGAATTCAAGTAAAGTAGAGATTTGTTGTGAAGGTGTCTTGAATTCAATCTGTTGTACAACCTAGTTGTGTAATCCAAAGAACAACCTGCATGGCCTGGTAAATAGCTGAACATTGAGCAAATAATTTTTTAACCTGTATTTTGACCCGAAACAGGTTTTGCCCCAACCCACGTGTTGAATAACATTTTTCATGGTTTATATAAGGATCGCTTGGGAATCGTACCCACTTTAACTTTTTCATTCATAATGAAATTTCTCCTGACCGTTTTTTCCCCATGGACGTAGGCATCAAGCCAAACCATGTAAATTGTTTGTGTACTTTGTGGTTTGATGTTTTTACTATTTTTTATCTTTTATTTTGCTTACATTAAACTCCTAATCTAGGGCTTCCGCACAATATTTCATTTATAAAAATTGAATGCTGACACATGGATAATGGGAAAGGCAGTCAATAACCAATCACCATGAAGAAACGGAGGTAGAAAACGATCAGCAATCATTAGTTGAAGGTGAATACAGATGATCATGAAGAGATGATTTTTTGCAACTGCCAAATAGATTCTTGGTTGTATGATTGACTTGTTTTGTAGTAATCAACAGAAAATAATAACTACTTGCTTTATTAAAACTATATTATTTGGTCAAAATGAAGTGCATTTGCCACAGATTGCTGATAAATAGTGATTTGTATAATGTGATCTAAAAATAAGATAAGAAAAACAAATACACATTGGAAGAGAAAGAGAAAAAAGAAAAAGAAAAAAGGAACTGGTTGAAGTATTGTAAAGTGTGCACATGTTTCTTAAACTAATGGATATGCGGCATTATAATTTCTTTACAATGCATTATAAATAACATTGAAAAATTGCACAACCAATAATGTATGGTGGACATGCTGGCAGATAACAAGACTAATAACCTGTAAAATTGTAAACAATAATGTAATGTAATGGTCCACTCTATTGGGATGGTAGTGAAGTTGATCTAACAATAGCTTGAGGAGAAATCGCTATGCCAACACAATACCAAATCAAACACAAAATCAGCATCACATACTATTACAATTATATGCTCCAAGTCCGACTCAAAAGCAAAGGATGGTATCCCTACTTATTCACACGAGAAAAACCAAAAAAGAAGAAATGATTCTTTTTGTTATAATAATCGAACAAACCCTCCATAACGGTTGGTGGTAGATTATCACGCAGAGATCTGAAGATGCCTTTCAACAGGAAGAATGATTAATACATGCTTGCATCTCTTCCCCTCATAACTACATTAATGGATATTCTCACCAGTACTAGGGAAGAAAGACTTCACCCAGATTTGAAAGTGATTATCTTTAAAGAACACTTCAAGAATGTTGTGGTGTCTCAAACCTTGAAGGAGTGTCTATACCCATCATACAGCAAAGGCCTGATATTAGGATTATAAGCAGAACGATCCCCTGAACACCATGGACACTAATGTTGTTAAATTTCTGAAGGAACTCTCAACAGAGAAAAGAAGCAAAATACAGAACCAAAGAGAAGAATGATTCAACACATCACCACAAAAGAGAAATATGAAGCTGGTTCAGCCATTTTGACCCACCAATCTATGAACCCAGTTACAAGATCTCTTAGCTCAAACATCACCCCAACCAGCATCTGATATATGAACCTTTTTCTAGACCATCAATTGGCTGATCGCTGAGCAAGTAGGAAAAAGTCCATTTATTGGATGGTAGGGATCATTCCATCAGATTATGTTTCAGGTTCAGTCTGACATAAAAAGTGGCTGGCTTGCTATTTGGTGAGTCCAGACCCAATTGCAAGTGAAACACATGGATACGCACAGATATGAACTTGTACACCATAGTGCAGACTGAAATCCACCACTTCTATAAAGCCATCAACATTTATAGGAAGTTACCCAAATTTTCATGTCCTCACATTACTAAAAATCTTTACAATGCAACACTTACTATATTGATTAATAGAAGAGATACATATCACCCAATGACAGTGTTCAAGATAACCATATAATGTCATAAAGGCCTAGGAGTGCCAAATGCTGGGATTAGTTTTCCCACATTTTAGGATTTTTCAGTTACAAATTTATATTTTAGTTTCCTTTATCATGCAAATGAATCCTAAATGCAATCAAACACGAGTATTTCATTCTGGATTTAACAGCATGCTAAGTAAACAATTTTTTTGAAAAAAGTATGTGATAGGAAGCAATTTAACACTAGAAAGAAGAAAGCTTTCCTCAGAATGAAGAGTTTTTAGGATTGATGTTGATGCAGGATGGCCTAGAGGTCACTGAAAATCCTGCAGATTATGGGCCCAAAGGAGACTCGAAATAGGACTGAAAAATATCACAACAATTAGAATTATTTAGGGTTAAAAGAAGACAAACTCAGGATATTGGAGCAAAATTGGAAAGAAGTAGAAGGAACTGAAACTGAGGCTAGAGATATCCAAATGACATAAAATTTAGCAGGATCATAAGTTTAGGAGTGAAGATTTAACCCTCCAAATTTGAGCACAAACAGATGAGTATATAAGACAAGAAAAACTCAGGCCTATCCCAAAAAAATCCAGCAGAACAGAATTTAGCAAACTCAATCCAGTAAGTGTAGGGAATCAGCAAGACAGAAGTAGAACTTTAGAGCTTCGTAGCCATGTGATGTATATGATGTATTCTTGCAGTTGATACATGATTGATACGTAAAGAAGTGGAATATAAGATAGAAGTAGAAGAAGTAACAGTCCTGATTCCACACAGCCCAGCTATATTAATAGGGGAAGCCCAGCTTCAACCCACAAAGAAAAGTC
The DNA here is from genome assembly GCA_025762735.1 of Platanus orientalis. Taxonomy (NCBI): domain Eukaryota; kingdom Viridiplantae; phylum Streptophyta; class Magnoliopsida; order Proteales; family Platanaceae; genus Platanus; species Platanus orientalis. Next base: position 6,870 of record JAOXJP010231933.1, on the reverse strand, counting down.
CATCTTTTAAACTCAAATCAATTTAAAAGAAAAATTCTTCATTCATTTAGGAGGGATTGGGCTTTAAATAGATTACATTGTAACTCAAGTTAGCAAACTAGTCTTTAGACACAATTTATAAACTCCTAAACTCTCTAACAATACTTGCTTTAAATTGCAAAAAACTACCTACTAATAAACCAAAAGACTTACTCTAAATGGAACTAAATAAACCTATTGCAAAGATTTCCTAAAAACATATCAAATAAAACTTACTAAACACTATATTCCTGTCACATACTGATATCCCTTTAGTAACTTGGTCACAACTTTCCCAAATTACATAGAAATTTATGAAATCTTGATGATGAAGCAGCTCTTCAGTGGATGGAGAAGTACAAACCTTTATGGAAGCTAAAGACTAAGCTTATGGGATCATTGAAGAAGTATAATCGCTGGCCACAGTTTTAGGCTTTATTTTTTATTTTGATGAAGAAAAAAAATTTATTAAGAAGAGGGAAAAGAAATCCCTAAAGAATCAAGACAACAAAAGGAAAGGCAAAACAAAGATTGAAACCAACCCACCCCCAGGGCCCTGACCTCTACTAAAGAGAGTTACACCCAATCACCCCATTCCAATCCCTACAAAGGTCCCCGCCCTAAAGCCTTCACACCCTTTACAAAGAAGAACCGAATATGAAATCTTCTCTTTGACTCTTTTATACACCTGGAACAAGGACTCGGCATGACCCTCAAAGACCCTTCTACTCCGCTCCAACCAAATTAGCCAACACATTGCCAATGGGACGAGCCTCCAAATCCGGTTGCCACAAGCAGAGAAAGCCTTGCCCCTCCAAGCAGCAAGGAGAGACCTCAAATTCTGAGAGGAGGGGGGGGGGTGACGAAACCCAAAGTCCCTAAGGATCCCGAACCATTCGTTCCAAGAGAAGGGGCAATGTAAGAGGATATGATCCACAAATTCCCCATCTTCCATGCAAAGGTTGCAAACATTGGTGAGGATAAGACCCTTTCTCTTAAGCACATCAATCGTGGAGATCTTTCCCAATGAAGCCACCCACAAGAAGAATTGGATCTTAGCTGAAACCAGGGAATACCAAATATCCTTTCACGGGAATTGGAGGTTTATCGGGTTCCCAAAGAATTGGATTTCGGCCCTCACGCGATAAACCCCATCAGAACCACCCAACCAAATCTTCCTATCCTCTTGATCTGGCCTCACGACTATAGAATCGAGACTCCTGAGCAATGAAGCAATAATGGACACTTCCCAATCAAAAGCTGGCGGCCTCAGGATAGGATGCCAACTCACAGACCCGTGATGAACATCCAAGTACTCAAAGAAAAGCGCCTGGGGATTGGCTGCCAAAGAAAAAATCGAGGGGAACTTTGGCATCTACGGTTGTAAACCACACCATTTATCTGCTCAGAACTTTGTCTTCTGCCCATTTCCAATCTCCATCCCCAGCCCCTCCTTAAATTCCAAGAACCTCATGATGCCTTTCCAGGTTCTTGAACTGTAAGGGCCTTTAACTGGGCAAGGATTGCCATCATCTTACACCCCGTACCTAGATGCAACCACCTGTCTCCACTTGCTATCCCCCTCAACCCCAAACCTCCACAGCCATTTACAAAGAAGAGATTTATTCATAAGCTCCAACCGCCTGAGCCCTAAACCCCCATTAGATGAGGTGCAGATCTAATCCTAGGCAACCAAGTGCAAGCCCCTATCAACATCCCCACCCTTTCACAAAAAGTCTCTTTGAAGTTTCACAATCTGGTTCGCAACTTGAACCAGAATGACAAAAAGGGACATGAAATACATCGGAATACAAGTTACAGTTTCCTTGATCAACGTCACCCTACCCCCTTTTGACATGTACTGAGCCTTCCAACCAGCTAGTTTCCTCCTCACTCTATCCACCACCGGGTCCCACGCCTCCTTGCATTTGAACGAGGATCCCAACGGAAGTCCCAAATAAGGGATATGAAGATTTCCCACACAACAACCAAGGTCAACGGAAAGGATCTCAATGTCAAGCATGTTTCCCACCCTGACGAGTACACTCTTTCCAAAGTTCATTCGCAACTCTATCACAACCTCAAAACATCTAAGGATGCATCTCAACATCCGCATCTGCACCTGAGAGTTTCAACAAAGGATTAGTGTATCATCCGCATATTGAAGATGGTAAACCAATACCTCCTCCCTACACACCGAAAATCCCTTGATCAAGCCACCTTCCTTTGCCTTGCAAAGCATTACACCTAAGGTCTTAGCCACTAATAGGAAAAGGAGAGGGGAAAGGGGGTCCCCTTGCCTCACCCTCTAAAAGCCTCAAATTGCTAAGTAGGAATCCCATTCACAAGCAGCGAGAAAGAGGCCAAAGCACTTCCACATCCAATTTTGCCAACGGCTCCAGAAGCTATACCAACCCATGATATGATAAAGAAACTCCCAATTAACATGGTCATATGCCTTCTCTATGTCCAATTTACAAATCACCCCCGGCCTTCCCCAACGGATCTGATCATCAAAACATTCACTCGCACAAAGGAACCCATCCAAGATGGATCTCCCTTCCAAAAAAGTCTCTTGCTCCTTTGAGATTATAGCAGGGAGAACTGCCTTGAATCTTAGCGCCAGACACTTAGAAATGATTTTGTAGGTGCTTCCAATAAAACTCACCGGTTTAAAGTCAGAAAGCTTGTCCGCTCCTTCCTTTTTAAGGATTAGAGAAATGAAGGTGGCATTGCTTCCTTTGTCCAAGAACCTCCTTTCATGAAAATCCGCAAACACCTACATCAAATCATTCTTAACAATCTCCCAACAAGCTTTGTAGAATGTAATAGGAAAGCCATTCGGGTCTAGAGCCTTATCCCCTTCCATCATCCCAAACGCCCCTTTCATCTCCCCCTCCAAAAAAACCTTTTCAAGCCAATTCATTTGTCCCTCTGAAACCTGAAGAAACTGAATACTGTCCACCCTGGGCCTGACCCTCCAATCATCAGAATAAAGATTGCGGAAATGCCTATCCTCTTGATGCCTAATCCGATCTTCCCTCTCTACCCAACCATCGCCCACCCTCAGGCTATAAATCCTGTTGATACTCTGCTTACAACTAGCCATTTTGTGGAAGAATTTAGTATTCTTATCACCCTCTTTCAACCAAAGGACCCTCAACTTTTGTTTTCATAACAGCTCCTCCACAGATAAAACCCTCTCATAGTCTTCTTTTAGGATCTGCCAAGCCACCCTATCCTCCACAGATAGCCCTCCGCTCTCCTCGTCAATTAAGTGGATTTCATAAAGAAGAGAAGCCTTCCGAACTTCGACTGAACCAAAAAGGTTCTTATTCTAAACCCACAACGTGTCCCTCAGGAGCTTTAATTTAAGATGGAATCGCTGCCCCAAAAGGCCTTCCACCATAAAAGAGCTCCACCAGTCAGCTATCAACTCCTTGAAACCAGGATGAAACAGCCACATAAATTGAAACTGAAAGGGCCTAGGTCCAAAACTAGCCACTCCTCCATGCAAAACCATAAGAGAATGGTCTGAATCAGGTCTGGGCAACACCAACGCTTCAACAGGCGAGAAACACTCCGCCCATTCCATAGAAATCAAAAAACGGTCTAGTATGCTCAACGACGGTCTTTCTTGGAAGTTTGACTAAGTGAACCTAGCCCTTGAAGAAGGAACATCCAGAAGATTACTTCTATCCACGAAGTCACCAAAGAGCTCCATCCTACCTATTCTCCTTCCTCCTCTACTCCTCTCATTCGAAAATAGAATTTCATTAAAATCCCCTCACACAGCAAGGCAAAGTACAATAAGCTCTAATCAAGTCCAATTCAGCTAGAAACCGGTTGAAAAGCGCCTTCTCTGTTGGCCCGTAAACTGCCATCACACACTAGCCTAAGGAATCCCCCACACGGGAGGCCATGAGGGTAACAAAGAACCTATCCACCCTCAACGTCAACTCATTAATTCTGTCATTGTCCCAAAAAAGGATCACCCCCCGCAACCCCCACCGATGGAAGAAAAATCCACCCCGTTCTCACAAAGCAGCTTATCTCCGTTACCACCCCCCTGTCCACTACCTCCAATTTAGACTCTTCGACCAACACGATCTCCGCTTTACTCCTGCGAGCCATATCACAAAGCAACCTTCTCTTGTCTGACTGACTGAGCTCCCGCACATTCCACGAAAGTATTCAGATCGACATCAACAACAATCAGATGACCCCAGCCCGCTATGCCCCCCCCCATGAGACCTAATCCCCTCCTCTCCCATATGAAAGTCCCCAATCCAAAAATTATTTACTTCACGGCACCCCTCCTTTGGCTGGTTCTCCTAGCCCTCCCTAGAGCTACACCTGTGCTCTAACTTAAGCGAACAGAGCCCATGCTTCCTGTTCCACCCCCTCAAAAGACAACCTCACCACCCTACTGACCTCCCCAATTTTCTCCAGCACCCAGTCCGAGACCTCTAAAATCGGTTGAGCATTCTCAGGTCCTAGAATTAACTCCTTCGAAAAATTTTCAGCATGGATTCTTTTGACATATTCACCAATAGATCTTGAGAAAAGAATTGGCCTGCTAGGTTCGATGAGGTTACCATCCCCCTACGGGGTTTCCACACCGATCTTATCCCCTGCTCAACCTCTCCTCTTCCAACTGCATGGTCCCCCAGAATCCCCACCTTGGTTTTCCTTTAAGGGCAATAAGTCTGGTGGCAGAAATGCAACCCTCATTTGAGGAGTATCTTCCAAAACTCCAACACCAGGAGCCAAAAGCCTACCCCCCATCGGCGTCGGTTCAGTTAGCCCCCTCCGTTGTAAAATCTTCCCCTTAGAATTTCCTCCATCCAAAATAAGGGTCGACAGTTGAGCATCTGGGTCAACCTGTTCTGTCAGTGACCTCGAAGCCTCAACGCCACCATCCGGATTAATCGAAGCCTTACCAACCCCATTCCCATCGCTAACCTGCTCCTTTGGTAAGCTCTTGATCTCGTATGAATCACTTAGAGTCATCGAAGCCTCACCCACCCTATCTTTGTCCCCCTCTCCCACTAAGCCCATCACAGTAGGAGAAGAAAACAAAGCCCCTTGGGCGTCCCCTTCAATAGGCTAGGAATCCAGTGACTGAAATCCCCTAATTACCCCTCCCCAAGTAGCGGAAGCACTAAGCATCACCGTCTCTGAAATCGGGATTCAGAGGACCAAAATAACTCTTCCTCGTCCACTGAAGAACCTAAATTACCCTGGGTCGCCATAGACAAAGATGCCCCTCTATCCACCGCAAACTTATGCACCTACCCCTCCTTCGAAGCCTCAAAAAATGCCCCTGAGTTTTGATTAATTTCCATAAGCCTCCTCCCACAAGTCCCCCGCCAAGGCAGAACAACATCATCCCCCGGCTTGGGCTGCCATGGCTTAGAACCACCTTCTTCGACCCCAACAGCAACCACGTTCTCATCCCGACCAATTACATCCCTATCTACCTTTTTGTTGGATTTTGAATTTGAAAATGATCCATATTGCAGACCCCACGAATCACGACCCCCTTCTCCCATTCGTCGTTTGTACTATTGACTGGTGCCAAAATTTCCAAGTACCTTCTCGCCACCGACAACCAAGATTCCGACAACTCCATCTTAAGCTCCGACAGCAAAACCACCTCAAATTTCATCCCCTAGTCAAGGATATCAATAGTTCTTGGGATTTTGTCCAAGCTACAGTGTCAGATCAAGAACCGAGCCTCCCTAAACTTAAACCTCCCCATTTCCTGTCGATTTCCACTAAGTCACTCCACTACACAGACCTCTAATGGCCGTGAAAATGCCTTGCTTTACAAATGATGAGGCAACCCAATAATCCGAATCCACCAATCCACCACCAGCTCACTAGGATTGAGCTTCCCAATCTCCGGCGACCACCGACAAAAAGACCACCCCAATCTCCCCAACCCTTCTGTTCCCCCTATCTCCAAATGGCCTGCATTGTCATTGGATTGAAGGAAGAGGAACACCTTATACTATCGATTTGTCTGAAGGAAGGAAGGTATCTACATTGAAGGAACTCCGAGAAAAGCCTTCAACACTCCTCCCAGCAAGGGTCCCCCGATTCAAACAACGCTACCACCACCCTTCTCCATACCCCATCTGACAAGCAACCTTCGGCATAGAAGGTCCGTATCCCCAGTCTACTCCTAGAAGGCACTATTTCAACACCAATCCTCACATCCTTATGCCTTTTAATGAAAGCCTCCTAAACATGGCAATGGCTGAAGTTCCCCTCGGCTTTACCCAGAGGGAAGGAATGAGCAAACTCCTCCAACCTCATCTACTTCCTATTGAGATTAGAAGCACCAAACACTGCAAGCCCACCCCCACGAGCCCCTCTATCTCCCGAAGGTCGGATAGAGTAGTCTTGACATTCTCCCACCCATATCCTTTATTACCCTCAAGCAATACAATAGCCCTCGCCTTACCTAACTCCAAAACCAGGGAGACCAAGAGAAACCGACCTCTGCCATTTTCCTTAGGCTGAACGAGCAACACCTTCTTCCCTTCCCTCCTGGTCCTGTTGAACCTCGTATCATTGTTCCATCCCCCCACCTCCTTCACCTTCTCTAAAATCCATCTCGCAGACCCCATACGTACCGTGATGAAATGGTAAAAGCCCCTACCTCTTTCAATCAACCTCACACAACAATCATTGTCATGCCATTCCTCCTGAAAATCCAAGGTTTTCGATTCTGCAACCGTCGTTTGTCTCTTTGTCTTTGTTTTTAGTTGTTTTTTTTTTCTATTTTAGGAAGGTATTAGTAATGAGATTGATGTAATAAGGCCATATGAGCCATAAGAAGGC
>JAOXJP010231931.1:0-10553 GCA_025762735.1 Platanus orientalis | reverse complement strand
GAGTGTGGTCGGGGGTGCGAGAGACAGGGAGAGGAAGAGAGTGAGGGGGTGCGGAAGAGGGAGAGAAAGAAAGAGGAAGCGGGAGAGGGAGAGGGAGAGGGAGAGAGAGAGAGGGACGGGGTGGGAGCCATCGCCGGAGGAACCGCTGTCATCGTTGGAGGGGCCGCCGCCGTCACAGGAGGAGGTGGGTTGCCACCGGAGGGATGGGGTGTGGGACAGAAGGAGGGGTGTTTTCGGTAGGAGAGGGGTATAAAAGGAAAAAAAAAAAAGGGAAGGGGGAGGTGTGTTTACAAAAACGTGTGGTGCGAAAATAGCTTCCCACTCCCTAAATACCAAAGTATTCGTTCACTGGGTATTTACTGTAATATCGTCCTTTGACCCATGTTTATTGACTCAAACACCTTCGTCAGGCCAGATGCCATGCACACTGATTGGTGATGATGATGATTCAAAATCACCTCCACCTGCCTCGAGAAGGGAAAGAGAGCAAGAGAGAAAAGGGACAAATTTGGCAGACAAAGACAAGGGGATCAGAAGGCAATGCATAATCTCAGAATGAATCAGTGTCTTATTCTCCCCATCTGATGTTCAACGGTTGTCTCGTACACATGACATAAAGGCGGCTGGAATGGGTCAGCATCCACTTATCCAGCTAGAAGATACTTTGGTCAGGGTTCGACATTAAAAACAAATAAATCTGTGGTTGCTGCATGAAAAAAATCATGCAGTTCTAATAAATAAATAAAAAGGACGATCCACAAGTGGTCAATTTTGACCAACCGGCATCCCAGATTGACCCAATGTATCTTAAGTCGGGTTCCGGTTTGCAATGCATGCGAGTGAAACACAAGCAGGGAGCAGAGTATTTTTAACTTTTTTAAGGATTGCTTTCAGTTCAGAGAAGAACTTAAAAGAAAATACTCATTTACGCCCCCAGTATATGAAGGTAAAAAAAAAGTTGCCTCTTATACAATATTGTATTGGTAATTCTTACAAAAATAATGTTAGTATATATAATACACAAGTAATAATCATTTGAAAACGATCTGTGCAGTACGAAGTTTGGTTCAAAGCGGCCAATGAGCCAGGAATTGTAAAATCTCACCGTTTCCGCTAAATCTAACAGCTTCAATGCTGTTGTGCAGTAATTCTGTGTTCTTCTGTCTCTGAAAATACTCTCGATCACCATCACTTACCCACCACAAAAATAAGGGCGTAAAGTAGGCTGGATCTGGATCAGCCTGTCATACGAGATACAGCCTGCATGCTAGTAGTATTTGTTGGGATGGCTAAACTCCATCTTTGGAAGGATCAGGTCTCAAGTTTAAATGCACCACAAACTTGGACCTGCATCTATTGTCTTCCCTGGCAAACATATCCCGATCCCCTGTAAACTGCTTGGCTATACTCTTCTACCACGAATTAAATTCTCCTATGCTGTTTCTTCTTGCTTTTCTTCAGCAGCACTGACATGTTATCAACGTCTTTGGGACCTGATCGTGTCCCACCTGTCAACCACTTTAAAGCCTCAGTGGCAGCATCTTTTTCTGCAAGCTTCTTGTTGTTGCAAGGTTGACCCATGAATTGCATTCCGTTAAACTCCACTGTAGCTCGGAACTGGTTGTTTTTCATTTGTTTTGTCTTGTAAACGGGTGTTTGATGTCCTGCCCTGGTAAGAAATGTCTGCAACTGGTTCTTGGAATTATCACCCCCAGTCGCTATGCCACTCCTTGAAATCATCCGTAGTGGTGATGCTGCTATTTTCGAGGGTGTTAGGACCTGGCGGCCAAAGACAAACCTTCCTTCACACTGGTCCTCTGAGATCAGCAACCGAACTGCTGATAGCAGCTCATCGTGGGCGCGAATGTCTACTTTGGGATTCAGAAGCTGTCCATCAAGAGAGAGAGAGAGAGAGTCAGTAAAAATCTACAACTACCAAAAAATAGCACCAGCAGACAAGCTGTAACTTTGCTGCTGCATGTACGAGAGTTGGCATGAATGGCTGTGCAAATTCAAGGCATTCACACAACATACTAGTAACAAATGTTTCACCTACTTTGTTTTGAATTAGTTCATCAAGCTCTCTCTTCAGGTTTATATATGTTTCTGCTAATGCAGGTTTCATGAAGAACTCTAGGTATCCCCCAAACATTTTTAGGTGTCCATCCTGTAAAAAACACACCATGTAGTCAATAATTAAGGTCCCAGTAGAAGTGAGCATAGAAGGTGCATCGAAAACTTACAAGCTCCTCTCTAGCGATGTTTCCTCCAAACAGGAGAACCACAGAATCTGATACAGCTGTTGAATCCCGGAGGAACACAGAGTTCACTTTCACCTTCTCATTGAAAACTAACCACGGGTATGGAATTTTTGATTCCCGAGCATTGGCTGAATTCTAGGGAAATAAAAATATGAAAATGCACACTATTAAAAGACAAGAAAATGGAAGACCAGACAATTTGCTGCATTGATGTCTGGCACTGAAATCCGTAATGAAACCCAAAAGCAGCTGGAAAAGACCATACTAGCACAAAAAATTTACCGAGTACAGAAGGACCTGACCATCCTCCATGGTCTTTAATGATATTGACTTTTCCTTGTTCTGTAATATTTATTTATATCAGTGTCAATCAAAGAAGGAAATACAAAATTACACTATATTTACATGAATGAAAAAGCCAATCCATTTCAACGAGGAAATGAACTGTATGTACAAGGTGGGCCTTGCCAAATCTTCCCATTTGGCTATAAAGTGACTTTAATTTGAGTTACAATTCATATGGCTATGGACATCAGACCCACAGTTTTCAGTTAATAACAGAGAGAGAGAGAGAGAGAGAGAGAGAGAGAGTGAGAGAGTAGCAACAACAGCAAAACAAAATGATTCGAGAAGTAGCAAGGGAGAATACAAAAAGCAAATGAAATTTGATAACTCACCACAACTGAACAGATTCCAGGATACAAACCAGCACAGATGATCGCTCGGATGAGGTGCTCATCATGGTTCCATGCTTTGCATGCATCTGTGTTGTCATCAATCAGACCAGTATCCTTCAGCAAAGAAAAGAACTGCCTCCGAAGGGAATCAATAGCCTTCAATGTTTGTGCTGAAAGGAAATTCTTCCAGCAGTATTCATATCTAGATTGCTCTCTTTCAGCATCTCTCCAGCCCTTGTAGGCTCGGACAAGTGCAAGATGGTCACTGTAGTCCCGGGCAGAAAACTGGGCTTTAGCAGACTCCGCAAGCTACAAAAAGAAACTAGAGACTTTAAATGCACTCCCTTGCTACAAGGATTCTCTCGTACATGCATTGTAGATGTGTTAGAACAGCATTACAATTTGCAGTTGCAAACAATCATAAAGAAAGGATTTGATTATTTCCTATTGTCAAGGAAACTGGGATCAACCTTCCATGACACCTCAATGGCTCAAAGTTGCCACCACATTCCAACCACCAGAGCACTAATTTAGAAAGTGCCAACTCTAGGAACTGGTGTTAAAAATGAACTGGTAGGTTTTAGTTTCAGGACTCAACTCCAAGAGAGTATATATTAGATTAAATCCATTAAAGTCAATTCTTTATTAACCTTATCGTAAGCATGAAGCAACTGATAGCATCGCTTTCCCATACAATTTTATTTAAACCATTTCCCATATTTAGTAGGGGTTAAAACTATTCCCCGAAGGCTTGCTGCCACTTTAACAATAAAGACGATCCTATCTTTGTCATGACAGGTTTCATGACTGGGTTGGAATAAGATTATGAGAGCCTCAGATCTTTGTATATTTGTGGCATTGTACTAGCTTCCGCGTTGGTACAACCTTCAAAATTGCAAATACCCTTGGTTGCCAAAATAAGATTTCCCCTATCGTTTTACCTGAGGATTCGTTCAGTTTCCCTATCATCTGGTTTCTTTCTTTGATACAGATGGATCCTATGAACTTATAAGAGGTACAAATAAGCAAATAGATAACAGATTGCAACCTATAGTTGAGCATGACCAGCTAGCTTAATTGGTAAAGCCATTGTGTTGATACATCCCTTTCCTTGCTTGATACTGACCGTTTTAGACTATGAGAGAGAAAAACAAATAAATAATTAGGTGAAGGGACAGGCAGCACACTGTCACCTCTGCTTGTTGTTTGAGACTATGGGATCCATAGCTAGTTTAGTAGTTAAAAGTTTGTAGGTTAGTACTGCCGACCAACATTTGAAACCTGTCTTAAACCACCAACCTACGGACTGTCACCTCTGCTTGTTGCTAAAATAGAGTAGTGATGGGAAACAGTTGTTTTTCGTAGGCTATGTCCAAAATACTGATGCGGTGTCAGCATGTGACAATTTTTTTTTCAATTATTTTATTTTAGGATTTAGCAAATAAAAGGGGAGATTTGGTGTTATATGGGATATTACTAAATACATCCTTGACTAAGTCGTCTTTAGGGTTTTATTAGGGTTAGAGGTTTTAGCAACTAGAGAGTATTAGTTTCTATTTTGGGAATCTGCTATATATATTTTTTTCATAGAATGGTTAACACCCTATTGATGCATTGGCATCATTTGTCAATCCACGGTTAAAATATGTGTTGACAGTAAATTAACCAACTCTCCCAAAACCTTAAGGTGTTAGGAGATACACAAATTAATATACTTCAACAATATGTTGGAAAGAGCTTCATGGTTCAATAAGACTCAAGTCATGAAGACCAAGACTACAAGATGGGCTCCAACATCCCAAAAGGTAAAGGCATACATGTAGCATCTCTAGGGTCATGTACTATGGACCTAGATGTGTATTTACACATAGAGGATAACCCCCCAAAAGGACCAAGGTGGTTGCTTGCCCCAAATAGAGCATGAACAGAAAAATTCAGGTTTTTCTATTCGTGACCGGTCACAAAGTCCATGACCGGCAACGTCCAGAGATAGGGCTCCAAACCAGAGACTTGAGGATTGGGCCCCTTCTCTGTGATCGATCACACTTCCTGGGTCCTGACCCAGCATGACTGATCACAAAGTCCATGACCAGTCATGACTGGGTCATGTGACTTAGGCTTGAGGCCTCACCCTGTCTGACAGGTCTCATAAAAAAAGGCCTTGTGACCTGTCGCAAACCCCATGACCGGTCACGCATGGGAGAAAACTTAAAACGAAAAAACTTCATTTTCAAATGGAGGGCCATTATCTTTTGCCCGTTTAAAAAGATTTCAATCCAAGGATTGTAAGTGTTTTTCGTTCCCTATAAGGAAACTTTCTTTTTTAAGGAAACACTTCAAACATTCAAGAGAGTGTTATTTTCTTTGACAAAAGTGAGCCTCTAAGAGTAAAAAACGTTTTCCCCTCCATTGCCTGAGCTCAAAACTTGATAGTCCCTCAAGAATCTCTCTGTTGCTTTCCTCTCAGCTCTTCCTAGTTAGTATCTCATTGAGAGATGTGTTTGGGTTATCCTTAGAGGAAACCCTTTTTTTGTTAGCTAAGCTCAAAGAGTTCTAGAGCCAAAACTTGAAGTTGTGTGGGTGTACTAAGGCAAACCAACTCAACAAGGAGTACTCCCACACTGGTAAGAATAACATTAACCAACTAGTGGTAATATTTGTTGTTCTCTTGCATTTATTTGTATATTCATTCATTCTCATATTGCTTTGCTTCTGTCGGAGTCACCGGAAGTTGGCAACACTCACCGAAGACACCGAGTGTATTGTTCAGCTTACTTTGTGTAAATAAATAGGTTTTGTATGTTTTTAACCTAGGTTGTATTAAACAATTACCTAAGCTCGGAAGTGAGTTTTGGAAGACTGTACGTAGGCCATCGTGTTGAACCACTATGAATCTCTTGTTGTGGATTGAGTGTGTAATTGTTTGTTTCTTTACTTTTATGCTTATTGCTACTCTTGCACATCACTTGTTTGACAAAATACTTAAGTAGACATGATGCAGTATGCATGTAGGACAGTGAATGTGTGTTCAGAAGATATGAATAAAATTGACCAAGTAATGAAGAAAAATAAACAAGATTCCTACTCGCAAGTCCCCATTCTACTTCAAATAGTTCTTAAGTTAGGCTCAATATACACTAGAGGAATTAGGGCTTACAAAAATTAATAAACAAGTAAATACCTAGTTAACATGCTTGGATTATCAATAAGATACAAAAAATTAGTAATGAGACTAGTGCAGATCAAACAAAAAAAATGCCTAAATTAGGCAAAAAAATCAGAAAAATTGGACAAATAATTCCATAAATGATCTGAGAGGCCTAGAGATGTGTTTAATAATATATTTAGACAGCCAGGATATTGTATTGGTGTTCTGTTTAGGCCAGGAAATAGTAAATTCAGATCTATGCCATATACCACAACATGCCAAAAGTGTTTACTGTCAGAAATCTGAAAAGAGTCAAATAGGAGAAGAAATACCTAGATCTGATGTCGAATGCCTCCTTTGGTGATGTTGAATATGTTTGCAATCAATATCCAGACTCAAAAATCTGATTTGGAGATTTATCAAATTTTCAAAAATTTCTCTTCTGGAACAGGTGCCGCCAGCCCCAGAGAAAATATTTTATTTTATTTTATTTTCTGATGTGGGGCCTACTAGGCTGGATCGTCCAAGGGTGTAGCACACCTTGGCAAAACCTCACGTGCCAGTCTTCTTAGATGTAGGAATTATAGCCCATCTCGTAAAAGTGCTTTTCAAACCCTGTTGACGCCTGGTATAGCTCTAAGGGCTATAAAATTTTGAAATTTCAAAATTCTTGAATGTTGGCTGCTGCAGGGGGGATCGCCCAAGGGTGCTGATCACCCTAGAAGAGTCCAGCTATCAAAAGCCTTAACCGTTTGGGATTGCTATGCAATCTCGTGAAATCACTCAGAAACAGAACTTCACGCCTGATGTGCTAAAATCAGGCTACCACTAATTTGAACTTGGAATATTTGAAGTGGTTTTGCTACCATAGGTGTCACCCATGAGTACCCTACACCCTGGAGGAGTTGATTCAGGCGAAGCTCCGACAATGTGGTTCTGGAAGCAATTTTCGTATAGGTATCTAGAAGGCCAAATCATGCCTGACTCTATGTGAATCTCTTGAAATCTCTTCAAGTCAACAAATTGAGATGACTAGCATGTAGAGGATGGGTCGTCCAACAGTAATGAAGCTGCAAGAGGTGTTGTTTCAGTCAAAACTATAAAACCCAAGTGTTGGGAAATGATTTTTTACAAACTGTTAATTTTCAGCAACACCGAAATTTGAAGTAAAGTGATAAACAAGATGAAAAGAAAGAGGATGAGGACCTTCAACCCAAAGGGAAGGGAATGTCCTCCACCACAACCGTTAAACTAGGTGAAGACCCAGACCCATTACAGGGTTTCAAGATTCTTCAACCTTTGCACAAAGAAGGAAGAAGCCGACCGAAACCCAAAACGTGAGAAACTTTCAATCTTTATTGCATAATCACCTTGGCTGGTTGTGGGCTCTATAAATAGAGTCCCACGGCCAGGTAACTTATTACAAAATAGAAACAGGCTAAAACAACCTCTCTCTCTCTTTCATGACTAAAATAACCCTTGACTACAACTAATAACAAAAATACTCCTAAATAACGTCTAATGACTATAATACTCTCACTACATGTGACATAAAATAAAAGAACATGTAAAATAAAAAATAAAAATGGCCCTAACAGAACCATAGCATGACCGTATCCCTCCTGCGCCTCCTCTGGTAGACTTGGAACTCGCGCCTGGACTCGATGTCCTCATCAAGACACTTAGTAGCACACACACACTTGGGCTAATCATAAGAAGATTAAAATTGAATTAAAATCAATTCCAACAATCGAAAAATGGGCATAGAAATTTATAAATCCCATTCACCCCCCGCCCCTCTAGGATAAACCTATGTGGTATTTCACACCCTAACGTATGGAGCAGTTTTAAGAGTGTTTATTGAAAACCCTAAGGTGAAGTTGGTGCTTCTTTTTTTCATACGGTTGGTGTTGCAGGATCTTTGTTAGTAAGTTGATGCTGATAACAAATTGTGTTAGTAAGTTGGTGCTGTTAACAAACTGTGTTAGTAAGTTGGTGCAGTTTACGCAGACTGGAACTTTTCTTCTTCTTCCTTGTTCTTCATTCTTCTATTTCAGACAATCCTACTTCTTGTGGCCAACAAACCTCATATAGGATAGAACCCATCAAAACAGATACCTTCAATCATATATTACAATGGCAATCAATTGCAGAATAGTTCTCAATCAATGGTTCAGAATCTTCAGATACAAAGCTCTTCCAAAATGCTACAACAAAGAAACTAAGGGATGGTTCTCCTAAAATTTTCTTTCTACTGCCAAGAGGGAAAGATGACCATATTTCCAGAAGGCCTGCCATCCTATCAAAGCATGCCCAATCCAAGTCAAATAGGGCACATCTCTAGCCATGGAATAATGGATAACTGAGTGACTCAAAACCCTCAGACCATTGCATAACTGACATGTTACAGAAACAAGGTATTGAGACAGATCAACAGTTCTCACAATTTCTTAGATTCATAGATGAAAATTGATTCAGTGGGATCTTTCACTCATTTTTTTTTTTCTCATGCAGAGGTTATATAGAGAACAGATTTAGTATTTGGATACCCCACTGATATATAACTCCTCTTAAAGACGAGGAAAATCAGCAACTTATGTATCTAGTTGTCCTTTGATCTTCCACCAAAAGTTGACTCCATATTATGTGGTTAGTAACAGCCATGTGGCATACAACTTGAGGCAAAGCACATGCAAAATGCCCTTAGCTATTTCTGATAGACAAATAAACATGTAGAAATAACATAGGACAGGTGGCCTTAGCATATATGGAAGGTTTGGATAAGAAGAAACCCAGCAAGAAGCCCAACCAAAAAGAAAAGTAAAAATTATTGGAAACTGCCAAGAAGAGAAATCAGTTCCTAATTTTGTGTGTTTTTTTAGATGTTTTATCTGAGGTAGGTTCCTAAATTAAATAAGTAGTTGGTAAAGTAAAAGAGGGTCAGAGTGGAAAATTTGAATTTGGAAGAAGAAAGGTGTGGTGTATTAATACACCCAAAATGTGGAGTAGGGATGTATGAATTTTCTTTTATTTAAAATTAAAATTTTCTCTCCAAAACACCTAGTGGACATCCTTGTGGACTCAAGGGAATATTATTTGGTTTTTTTGGTTTCTTTTGGTTCAAAGGTGTTTGTACCAATCCTACAGGATTTTCATGTGTTAGGTGGTATCAGAGCCTTAGTTTTGTGTCTTGATGGCTTCCAACAACATAACAGGAGGTAACACAATCAGGTAATATCCTTGAGATTCTATGGTGACGACAACCATGTTCAAAACTTTCCAACAGGAAATTCACCAGTTACCATAGGATATGCAAGTCACCATCATCTGTTTGATGGAGGCCCTTGCGTGCAATCATATTGGTGGCTATGAACGGCTAGCACAATAGGAGGATCTGCAGAGAAGGCCAACATGTGACACATACTTTAAGATTAATCATAAAACTGAAGTTACCTTGACTCTAGGGATAAGAAGTTGGATGACCTCTTGATAGAACGTGATGGTGGATGGACAGACCAAGACTACTGGCTTAAGGTGGATTTACCTTCCTTCAACAGCTAGTTAGATATCAAAAATTTCTTTGACTTGATTGCAGGCATGTATATATTCTTCCCAAGACATTTTGCATGGTGGGAGCAATATGAATCCATGTGTGCCAAAAGATGAAACAATTACTTAGTGCAAGATTACTACCAACAAATTCTGATCATTTATTGTTATGACAGTACCAAAATTTTTGGCAAGGATTCCGAACTGTTAGGGACTATGCAAAGGAGTTCTATTGATTTATCAACAAGTAATGACTAAGTGGAGCAAAACAAAACAGGTAACCAATTTCTGGACTACACCAGGATATTAGAGGCAGTTAACCTTGCAACTACACTTAAGATGGAGCTTAATCAGCCCTCAAATATAAGTTTATAGATGAGTGGCAGAACCTAAGTGACCGACAAATGCCACTTAGGGTGTTGGAAATGGAGAGGAGAGCAGAATATTGAAAAAGAAAGCAAAGGAGAGGACGACTGGAGGAGTACAAGAGGGTGTTGGAAATGGAGAAAATAAAGGAAGACAAATGTCAAGAACCCATTGGCTCAAGGAAGGGGATGGGAACACCAATTTTTTTCACAGAGTAGCCAATTATAGAAGGAACATCAAATCCATATAGAGATTAAAAGAGGAAGAAATACAGTGGTGGAAAACTTTTTAGTAATTTATATACAGAAAAATGGGATTATAGACCGAGGCTAGATGATTTGGAATTTGAAAGAATTTTAGATTATAATAGGGCATGGGTGGTGATATTTGCATAAAATTGCATTATTATCTTAATTCCAATAGGCATTATTGCATTTCTTTTATATGTATTTTTATATTTATACGTATATTGTGTATAAAGGAGGAGGGTGGCGTCAGGTTGAGAGCCGGCCTTAATAAACTACTCAAACCTTAAACATGAATCCTGAAAAT
>JAOXJP010231930.1:0-10554 GCA_025762735.1 Platanus orientalis | reverse complement strand
ATATGATGATCATGGGAAAGCATATGTAGATATGTGATTGTTTAAATGAACTTTACTAATTTCTTTGTTTAAGAACGGTAAACCTTCCCAATAGTTTCTACTCTCTTTTCCTCTTATCCGACTGTGAATTAGGTCTGACATCCCGTTCTCGTTTTGCATTGAGGGTGTCCTTAGCGTTCATGTGTTGTTGTGCCTTCACCTTGAGGTCAGCTATACAGGAAGAGGGATTTCTGGAGAGAGAGAATAGGAACTTTAAGGGCAGCAACCCGCCATGAGAGTAGCTACAGTCATCTTCTCCTCAGCATCATCCACTTGCAGTATCTCTCTATTGAACTGCGACATGTAGTCCTATAGGGATTCTCCTTTGTTTTGCTTGATATTCAACAAGTAGGTGTGGCAGGCTTCCGATGTCTCTGGCCGCTAATGAAATAGCCAATAAACTGTCGACTAGGCTTTATCAAATTTCAAAATGCTATCGGGCTTCAATCAACTAAACCAAACTCTAGCTGACCCATTGATTGTCGTAAGAAAGGACTGATACATGATTTTATCGAGAGCCTCCTGGAGGTTCATGTGCGTCTTACACGCCTCCAAATGATCAAGGGGATTCTTGCCACCATCGAACATCTCCATCTAAGGTGGCTTAAACTTATTGGGGAGTGGTCGGGCCATTACCTCCTGAGTGAACGGATGGTCCATCCTCTAGATCAGTTCGTCGACGGTGGTCAGGGCCTTTCCTTTGAGGGCTTCCTTCATGGTTGCCATCTCCCTTTTCACATCCTCCATCCTTTCCTCCAAGAGGTTCGGGGTGTGAACCCTTTCCCTAAGCTGGCTCATCTCCCATAATCGGGAGGCTATGATGCTTCTTGCTACGTCTTTGTGTCCCTGGTCACAACTTCCAGTGGGAGGGGTGTGGGGTCCCGACAGTTCTGTGTTGTGGTGGACGGGCCTGTTTCTCTGGCCCTTCAGCTTTTATATAATCTCTCAGTTCTGCTCCATCAGCAGCTGCACACTTGTCGTCAATCCTTGGATCCTCTGCTCGAGGACAGCCACCCTTGAGTTTTCAGGGAGTGATCTGTCGGAGATGGAGGCTTATTACCCGTCAACTCTAGTACCCTGGTTGTGTTGAGCTGCCATTAACTTGGTTTCAATCATGTGGACCTTAGGTTCTCAAGGAAACTGTTTTTCCACAGACGACACCAACTGATGGTGTATCGGTTTATGGACACCTTTATGCTAGTCAGATGGTCTCACGGCTGGCCGAGGTCCTTGACAAAGCGAACGCTGCACACACTAAGAAAGAGAAAGTCAAGTAGCTAGGTGTTGGCAGGGGCCGACCTCTAGCTCTTAGGGGAATGTAGAAGAATAGTCCTCTTAATTAGGGTTTATGTTGTCTCATACCTGAAGAGTGAGTCGCTACCTATATTTATAGGCTTGAGTAGTGGCGTATCAAAATAGAATCTCGAATGTCACTTTCCCCCCGCATTCTCCGCCACGTCTCCCCCTACTCTCTCTGTTATTTTCTCAAAATGTCTAGCCTACTGCAAAGAATATTTTTTCTTGATAATGGTTTTTGGGTTGTGCTTATCTTTAAGCGGAGTAGTCGGGGTTTTCTGGAATACCGGGTCAGGTGCCTCAAGGTCTCGACTAACATTTGGGTGTCGAGTGATTTGGTCTATAGTCGGGGTTATTTTTGGATTGCTCGGGGAGTCGGATACCAAATGGTATATCTTGTTTCTCGTCGGTTGGGCCTAGCTAAGGTCAACTAGAGCCCAATCCCCAGGTGTGAAAAATCTCCACCCTCACATTAGTCTCTAGACTGCTTTCAAGGTTACAAGGTTTTCCAATGGTCTGATGTCAGAAATTGGGTACACGGGGGTGCTAGTGCATGCGACGTAGGATATACATTCTCATAAGAACCCAGGCGCCAAATCAGACTAAGGGGATTTTCAGCCGTTTATTCAGCCACCAAATTTGATTCAGGCGATTGGTGAGAGAAAGGATTTGTCATTCTAAATGGGTTCCTTTCGCCTGTAAGTAAGGCCATCTTTAATAAGGAAACCAATCAAAATAAACTTGCAAAGATTAATTAAATAATGAAATGCTGTCATCGGTGGAAATACTTACAAAATTGATCATACACTAGTTCTGAAAAGCCCAAATGTAGAGCATATATCCAAATCACTAGTTAACAAACTTACGGGATTAATTAAAAAGATTGGTAAGCTAAGAACTATGATTATTGCAACCAAACATTAGCATGGTTGATTGAAATCAGTCTTTTGCTGTGCTTGATGTTGAGAGAGAGAGAGAGAGAGAGAGAGAGAGAGAGAGAGGTCCCTGTTTCTTCTTGTTTCTTATTGTTTTTTAAATTTGTAACTGTCTGGCCACGTGACTTCACATTATTCCTTCTCTTTTTTCTTTCAAATTCTGACTTTTTCATGCCGAGATTCATATTGCATCCACGGGATCATTTTTTGGGCATCAGCACCATGACAACTGGCTAATTAATATGATTATCAAAACAGACACTAACATGATTAAGAACTTAAGTTTCTTCAATGGGTTTGGCCCATTGACAAGGTCAGCATGGTTTTGATATGTTGGTATTGAGCCCAGCAGCACAGTGGATCAAAAAGGTCAATCCCAATGTTTGATTTCAGGCAAGTTAAATACCAGTTCAAACATATAAAATTATACATAGAACCCAGTATTTCGATAGTTTTTAGTGGTGGTGGGATCAACTAAGATGTACGTCGTCCAACCCAACCTCCGATTGTTTCTTCCCGACCTATTCGATTCTCTGGTTGTAATTCTTTAGGTGGTATCCCACGATTGAAGAGATTGAATTCCTCCTGAGCACACATGAAACAAAGATATGAATTGGGTAAATGGAAATTCATCATAATCAGAAGCTTTTTCTACATCCATTAAGTGTCATGCTAAACTCTGAATTTAGTGTGCATGTGCTGATACTTTACACCACTAGTGAATGGTTGTTTGTGTATATATATATATATATATATATATTAACTCAGTAAATTAAGATTGGAAACTTAACTTCAACAATAAAAACTCATTGCTACTTGATTCAGGGTTCAGTTTGATCTTCATCTTACATGAAAAGGTAGTGGCAAGGCTCTTTGTGAACATATGCGCTTGTTATGTGGACTTGCACCTAGCTCCCATGTGTTCATTGCTAGTAGTGCCCCTCCTGAGAGTGAGTGTTGAAATATAATAAGTGTACTAGTTCATACCTCTCCTAACACACTAGGGGAGAGTTGGTTAATTTACTAGGGCTGTGTTTGACAGCTTGTAATGAAATCATTTCATTTCAAATTCCAAAGGCATTTGTAGTCCTCGGGATGGTTCAAAATGAACTCATTCAGATTTATACTTGGTAACATATATTATTTCATTTTATAAAAAAAAAAACCCCTAAGATGACTTCATTTCCAATTTTAGTTAACAAATCAGTATAAATCTGAATAAGTTCATTTTGAACCATCACCTTATGACTATAAATGCATTGGGAATTTAAAATGAAATGATTACATTACAGGCGTCTGTTAAACAGGCCCTTATTAGCACTACAAGTCTTGATTTTACAAGCTCCATTATCCTAATATACAATAATTAATTAACCATGCATTGGTTGTTGCTTGGAATGAAACCATTTCTTTTAGTTTGCTATAGTACCTGGGTGCATATGAACCCCCAACAGAAATATATTAATTTCCATTCATAAAAAAATATCAATAATAATATAAATAATTTCATTTTGTAAAAACTCTAAGATGACGTATTTCTAATTTTAATTAACAAATCGATAAGGATCTAAATGATGACTTCATTATAGGTGGCAACCAAACTTGGCCTAAGAAAATTATTAAAAGATTTACATTAAGGAGCCTTAGAGTCTTACAGGTGTCAAATGTTACATATTAAAAAGTGCCCAATTTGGACTCGGCTCATGTTAGGGATTACCTAATCCACAATCTTGAGATGCAATATTAATCAAAAGAAAAATAAAACAAGCACGAGCACTACTAGGATACACAATTTACTTGAAAAATCTCAAATTGGGGAAAAACTACATATCCGCAAAAGTTTCACTATACTAGAAGAAAATATGTAAAAAATAAAACACTTGCAACCCTAGTTGTAGGAAAATCTATATATGCTAAAGCAAAGGGTTACTAAGTTGGACAGTTTAAATGAATTTTATTTGGTTTTTATTATATTTTTAAAGAATGACATATGACAATTCCTTGTTTCCTTTCTCCCTCCATGTTTATTCTTTCCTATTTTATCTCCTATGGATTTGGTAAGACAACTTAAAGTTAGCCTAAGGTAGGAATGACATTAGGTGCCGACACATCAGTGCCTAAAAGTGAAAAACATTCCCAAAAAGTGTATATCACTTTGTCGATGCTGATGTGTCAGCCCCTAATGTCATTCTTACACTAGGCTAACTTAAGTTGTCCTACCAAATCTTGCCCGTATTTTTTCTCTTCCACAATCCTAACCACTATATTTGTTTCTTTTAGTTAGTTTTTAAAACTGTTTTCAAACTAAGACATGTATACAAGAAATTTGAAAAATTAACTTGGGTAAGAGTTTTCATATAGTGCCACGGTTTAGACTTAAAAATGGGCTTACTCCTAAAATTTCTCTCCACTTCATGGGTCAAGTACCAGTGCGAGCAAGAGGGTGATCTGCTAGTACATGTAATTAAATACTCCCAAGGAATAAATGGTTAATCAACCACCACGTAAAAGTATGATTTTGTTCCTCCCTGGACCATCAGGCTCCATAAAATAGCCATCCATATGTAATTTGGTTTAGAAATCTCGTTCCAAACTCAACAAACAAGGTAAAAAAAAATGGGGGCTCTTCGGAGAGGAAAAATGTTGAGTTAGCCCCGGTTAACTCTGAAACAGCTCAAGACAGATCTAGTTTTTGTCAACTGAAGTTGGATAAAACCATAGGTTCAGACAAGTTGGCAGGTGGGGGTTTAGGAGAGCCAGGCTTCTGACCTTGTAAGAGGAGAGGGGTGTGTTACCTACTTAGTTGTTACAGCTTGCAATCACGTTGGGACCGTGAATCTTCAAGAAACCGTCCTCCTCTTATTCATGGTCATCGGGGCCCGCAAGGAACCAGAAGCACTGTATACTGTCTCTTCTCTTCTGGTCCCCCCGCCCCAAAGTAACCCCTCTCCAAGATGACTCATAGGAAAGTAAAAAACCGCATGTTTGGCTTGGAAATCTGTGCTGGTTAAATTTAAACTCATTAAGTGTTCTATCTCTATCCACTCTTTCCCTTACCTTGTATTAAAATATTTGGACGGTTTTACTTTAGTAAACTATAGATAGTTTCTCAACCAGTTCGAATTCTCGTCTTGAATAAAAACAACATAACATGTCCAGAAAAATCACAAAGAAAATTGCCATTTATATTAGAGATTAAATCAATTGAGTTGCAAAACATGTCATTCTTATATGAAGGCTACGCTTTCTAACTACAAGTTTATGAACTGCCAAAATGATTGTTCAACCGCAACTATCAAAGAGTGTTTTTGGTACTTAATATAAGAATGAAATGAGTGCATAGTTGTTATTTGTTAATGTCCTGGCTACTGTTATGAGAATGGGAAATGAGTGTTGGAAATGCTATGAGAAATGGAATTGGGAAACACCCCTTAATCAGATGGATAAACCTTATTAAGGAGCCTTCTAAATGGAAACGGGAAACGCCATGACATTAGTTTCTTGAGAAATGTCGATTCATGTGGGAAACAAGTTTCTTGGGAACTATAGTTACATATTTGAATTGACGAAATACTGAATCATTCCATACAAATCTGAAACTTTGAATCTTCCTAGAATATTTGCTAGTTTATGATTCATATATATAAGATGAAACCACAAGTTATACCAATGAAATTACTTCTTTTAACTTTGAATGGAAATGAAAAAGTTAGTGTCCATCATCAATAGATTAAAAAAAAAGACCTTTCTATCAAGAAGTGATATATATATATATATTATTTTAGGGTTATTAGTAACATCTGGTACCACGTGGTGGATAGGACAAATATGGTTGGACATCATGTAGTTCAACCTTGACTTTGGATTAGGTTATTATATATAGGCCATTTAAGATTTTTTAATTTTGGTTTACTAGGGGCCTTTATTGATATTTGGTGCCATATGGCTGGTAGAAAGCATAGTTTGACTTACATTAGAAAATATTTAGTGTAATGATGAGTTGTTGACTTATCTGCTTAAGCCTGTGGTCAACAGTTTTAGGAAGCAAGCCCTAGGTGAGAAACTTCCAATCAAATGAGAATCATGGTATCATTTATACTTAGAGAACTTCAAGGGCATACTATGCAAAAATGCCAAAGTTTATAGGCCAGTTTGGGGAATTTGAGTATCTGAATAGGTAGAAACAAACTTCAAGGAAATCAAAAGGGAGAAAGAAACTTAGCCAAAACAAAGAATTATGAATGAAAAAAGAAAAGCATATCCTGTCCCCAAATTAAAAAAATGTGGGCACTTGTGGTCTTTGAAAGGCATTCATGACCACATATGCATAAATAGCAACAATATGGAATTAAAACCAAGGTCCTGTTCTTTTATACTACACACATCACACTGAAGGAAAAGAAAAAAAAAAAAAAAGAAACAAAGAGAGAGGAGCGGAAGAAGAAAGAAGAAGAAGATTGGTGATGGGAATTAGCACAAGTGAACAATACTTTGTCTTCATGAATTTTGATCCTGAATATGAGCGCCTTCGATCTAATCGGTGTGGTCCTCTTCTTGTAGTTCTTTTATTCTAAATTTCTGTTTACATTTTTTTTATAAGAAAGCTTAATCTTCTTCTTTCCCCTCTCTCTCTCTCTCTCTTGGGTTTTAATTTTTCTTGTTATTTTTGGGAATGGTCTCTATAATAGAGCAAAACAAGGGGCGTATGAGCTTGATTTATATCTAAGCAACAAGCATGACGAGTTGTTGGCGAGCACACTTGAACCCGGAACCTATAAGAAGAAATTTTCTTTGGTTATTGTTGATGGATTTGCAGTAGAGATCACTGACGATCAGGTAATGTTGAGTAGGACTTGTGTAGTCCATAGTTGAAAATCTCCTTTTATCTTGGATTATGTTTTACTCTACTCATGGAAGGTATCTTTCTTTCTTGCTTACTTCTCTTCTTTGTTTCCTTCCCCCCTCTAAACCAGGCAAACGTGCTTAGATCTGCAAAGGGAGTGAGGGTTGTAGAGAAGAACCAAGAACTTTCCTAGTATATGGGAAAGGAGGCTTTCTGTTTACCTAGTCAAGAGGTGAAATATGATCATATGATTTTCTTAATTATATATTAGGATTTTTATGACTTGCTTTATACAGAGAGAACTTGGGTTTGAGCTTGAACCTTCAAGCTTTCTAACTCTTGAGGTAGTAAATGTTGGTGTAAACGTGGGAAGTTGCCTTTGAGGGGGAGGAGGGTCCTTTCCTGGTAAACCTTTCTTATGCCACATGTCTATTTTTTTGGTAGCTTGTATTGGTAAATCTCTCTCTCTCTCTCTCTCTCTCTCTCTCTCTCTCTCTCTCTCTCATGCACAAATGGGTGTTAATTTGTGTCAAGCCAAGCTCAATGGCATTTGAGAACATAAGCTTGGGTTGTATCGATGCTTTGTTCCAATATTTAACATAGACTTAAACCAGGCGTGCTATTATCTTTGCTATACTTAGTTTGATTAAAGGCAATTTTTGCATATCCAATCATTTTTACTCCGAGCCTCTATATTTGGCATTCTGGATGCCTGCGTGGGCATAGCACATGCCAAGCTCATCCATACCCTTAGCACACTTCTACTCCAACAATAAGGTGATTCAAGTGGACTCTAGGAAGCATTCCTTGATGAAAGATAGATTTCTTTTTCTTTTCTTTTCTTTTTCTCTTTCTTTTTTTCCCTCTCTTTCCTTTTGGGTAGAATGACTATGACAAAGTGATCTGATGTTTAAGGTAGAGAGGATCAGAGGAGTATTGCAGAGATACTTGAAATGGTTTGGTTTTTCAACAAAGTCGATCTGATTGAAAGGCTGACTAGCCTGACTTGTAGGTCCCTTATAAGCACTGTCATCACATGCAACTTCATCCTATATGGCGGGGAACCCTAATCTCCAATTCAATCATTTTTCACTCTTAAATGTCAAGCCACATAGTTTCATTTAGTTTCATCCCTTAAGGTTGGATCAAGTCCAGTTTCAAATCCGACACGTGTGGCAGCCTTATTGCATGCATTTTTACTAGAACCTCTACTTAGAAAACTGTTGTTGATGCCTCTATGACGGTGTCCTATGCGTATAGGTAGACGTTTTTCTTGTTTAGTCCACACTGTACCGGATTTTCGTGGCAGTGATTATAGTCTGTTCAGGGTAAGATCCTGAACCTGATTTGAATCTATTTAACATTCAGGTTGAAAAAGGCCAGGTCAGATCAGGTTTGGTTCAGTTAATGACAGACTGGAGTCAGTGTGGATGGGCGAGTCTGGTCATTTTGGCCTATTGAGAGAGAGAGAGCACTCTTTGTTATTTTCTTTTTCTTTTTAAAAGAAAAGATGTTAATGAAGTTTAAATTGTTAATCTTCCACACTGTAGGGCAATATATTTTGTTTGATACTCTCCCAATACGTGTGAAAAACCAGGGCTTTCTCCATTGCATTATTATTTTATATTTTTCTTAGTGTTTGGCTACTTGGTCTACATCTCTATTTAAGGCTGGACAAGACTGGAGAAGCTTTCCAATCTTATTGGTAGAACACGTCAAAAAAAGATCAAAATTGCCTCAACTTTTCATAATAGTCACCAAGGATAAACATTAGGATGAGAATGAACCAACTGGTTGTGACTACAAAGGACCAAATTGCTTACCTACAACTTACATTAGTCTAGTAGTTAAGGAATTTTCGTTGAGACCACAAAGGTCATGCAATATTTAAATACAACATGATGGAATAGATTTGGTCCCAAGGTTCAAATATCATTGGATTGGAGTGTTATATATTGGGGATCGAAATAATAGACATTGCAAAAACTATTTGATCTATTCTTATTATTTATTCTAAATCCCAACATTACAATATATATATATATATATATATAATTTAGCAAAGGATCTATATATAGATGGACTATTCTATTGTAGTGTGTGAAGTTTGATTTGTTGCATTAGCATAAGGAATTCATCCTGAAATCTAACCCGGTTACAACACGAAGAAAAACCCGAATACCATTTTCATATCCATTTTTATGAATCAGATTAGATCCGAACTGTATTTGCATATGTATTAGGGTTTTGGGGTATTTATATGTTTTCATTCTAAGGTTGCTGTGGAGAGAGAGTTTTTGAAACTTATAGACTGTATTTGGACGAGTTTTCTTCTAGATAATGACAATTTTCTCTATGACTCCATGGTTTTTCTCCAAACAAGGGGTTTTCACATAAATATTATGCTGTGAGTGATTTCTTTCTTCGTTTTGCTTGTTGATTTTATTGCATCTCATTTCTTCTTTCAAGAAGAAGGTAAAACGATCCTAACATCTATAATGTCCCTGTTGCAATCAATTTCAACATTGCCCTAAGTACTATAGAAATCATTGGGTCAGTCCAGCTCCAAACCAATCGCTTCTTATGCAAATTGTTTCTATACTTGTTATTTGATATATTGATATTAATCAATGATGAGTCCAACTTGTTATCAGGCAAATGGCACACAAATGATTTCATTTAAGATGGGCATCCCCGAGATCACAAAATTGTAGGGAATATAAAATGTAAAGGTACAGTTTCATACAAATGTGTATTGTTAGCCTAAACAACTCATTCGCTCATGTTGTGTATAAATTTCTACTGGCATTTTGACACATATCAAATAGGTAAAGGCTATTATAATATATGTTGAAGTAATATTAACTTTAACCTCTCCTATAGCCTTAGGGTTTTAGAGAGACGGTTAATTGCTTTTATTTAAGATGGTTTTAGAATGAGGTTTATTTTAGGTTGTAAGTTCAAATCCCCCTATGGACACAATTATTCTCTTGAATCTTGCACCTATTCACACCGTATCCATGAGTATTCCTCCTTATGGGAAGTATTAAAATATATGTTAAGTGTAGTAACTCTAACCTCTCCTATAACTAAGTGCTTTATTTAAGAAAAGCAAGCAGATGTGTTGTTTTCAAAATATTTATAATTTCCATAAAAGAAACTAGGATTGCCATTTAATGCACCACAACACAAGAGGGACCATCTAATATTAATGTTGGATTTATAAGAAGGGGGCTTATGGGGTGATGTAGTGTCAATCAAATAGTAAAATGGACATTCAAAATTGTTGGATTTCTATACGAGGGGAGCTATGACAATTATAGAGAAGTGTGTTTTAATTGAATTATAATCACATGGTGCACTTCAAACCCTTGAATTTACATTAAAGGGATCTAAGCCAATACAAGTGTGCGCCCCACACAAAGTTTAACGTTTTTCAGC
>JAOXJP010231929.1:0-10554 GCA_025762735.1 Platanus orientalis | reverse complement strand
CTCATGATTTCTACAAGAGCCTTTTTCCTTTCTTGTGTGTAACTCACAAAACTTCTTGTGAGTTCTGTTCTACATCACAAAAGCAACCACTGACCAAAAGACAAGAAAAAGCAGGGTAAAAGCAAAAGCATTTCTAACAAATGTCTATCTTCGAGTGTCGTGTAACTCGTGTTAGACAAATGAGGCATAACAATCATCGGGGGCTAATCCTTTGGGGAAGAAAATGTACTGTGATAAAAAAAAAAAGTGTCTGTAGTGTGTATGGTGAATGATAAGCTGCCATGTGTTGTGTTTGGGGGTTAATTAAAAACGTTCGAAAAGGTGTTTAGATGAAAAATGCAGATATACAAAAAGAGACACCAAATTCAAAATTTGTCATGTGTCAATCAATGAAACGCTTATAGAGGTCTGTGTCAACACAGATCCTTTGGGGTTCCCCTATTCGTTTGTAGATGATTGATTCGAAGTTCAAACCCAAGGATATTGAGGACGGCATCTTCCAATAGAAAAGCTAAAAAACAAACGCGCTAATTAACGTGTATAAGCAATGAACGTGCAACATGTGATATGAAAAGTCAAGAGCCTAGAAAAAGAGTGTTTTGATGAGTATCTTTTTTGGAGAATGATTGTCTGTATTGACACAGGCCTATGTAGGCGTTCCATTGATTGACACATGATCTGATTTTGAATTGGGTGTATTTTTTTGATACCTTAACACTTTTTGAACCCCAAACACCACATGTGTCAACTTATGATTCACCATAAACACTACAGACACTTTGTAATCACAGAACATTTTCTATGTCGGTATAATAAACGTAAAAAAAAAAAGGTCTTGGTTGATTTCATATTTTCATTGTTTTTGTCCAAACCTACTCATCCATAGTTGCACATCTGCCTGTGTATCCATCCTCAAGCAAGAGTGTGTTTTTACCATCCATTCCGTGATTTGTTGTCTTTTCGTTCTGAAGAAAAATGGCTGAAGCTTTTCCTGTAAGCGGTACATTGGAACTGATCAACAAGTTGATCTCTACTGCAACCCAACCGAATGATTTAGGATGGGATGTGGTGGATGATGAGCTAGACAAGCTCAGGCACACCCTAACAACTATCCAAGTTGTTGTGCATGTTGCTGAGAAGAAGCAAGTAGAAGTAAATGAGGCACTAAGACTTTGGTTGCGGATGCTTAAAAATGTAGCCTATGATGCTGAAGACCTGCTGGATGAGCTCGCATATGAACATCTGCGACGTAAAGTGGAGATCCCAAATCCTAGCAACAGAAGAATAAAGGTATGCAACATTAATAATGTTTCAGATTCGAATGATCCCAATCAATTTTGTCTTATGATGACTGATAAGATTAAGGAAATCAACAAGAAGTTTGATGAATTCAAAAAAGAGGCCATTGGTTTTTTTGGACTTACAACGATGGGTTCTCTAGATACAACTTCGAAGAACAAACAGAACCGAGAGACCTACTCTTTTATAGATGATTCAAAAGTTGTTGGAAGGGTTGATGATAAATCAAAGATAATAGATATGTTAACCAGCTTTAATGGAAATGTTCTTTCGGTCATCCCCATAGTTGGTATGGGGGGCCTTGGAAAGACCACACTTGCTCAATCGATTTACACTGATAAGCGGATCAAGCCATTTTGATGAAAGAGTGTGGGTTTGTGTCTCCGAAGATTTTGATGTCAAGAGACTTCTTGGGGAAATCACAGAATCGACTACCCGAAATAGATGTGACTTATCAAATATGGATACAATGTTAAATAAGGTGCATGAAAAGTTGAAGGGCAAACTATTTTTGCTTGTTTTAGATGACGTGTGGAATGAAGATCATAAAAAATGGGAGACATTGAAAGATTGCTTACAAATCGGTGGTGTGGGTAGCACAGTTATTGTTACCACACGTAGCCATGAAGTTGCTAGAATCATGGACACAGGTGACACACACTATCTAGAAAGATTATCAGAAGATGAATGTTGGTTTTTATTTAGGCAAAGAGCATTTGGTGATGATGGAGGAGCACAAGAAACTCCAAATTTGGTGGCAATTGGGAAGGATATTGTGAAGAAGTGTGGTGTGGTGGTGTGCCTCTGGCAGCAAAGGTCCTTGGAAGCTTAATGCACGCGAAAAAGGAAGAGCATGAGTGGTTATCTATAGAAGAAAGTGAAATTTGGAATTTACCAGAAGATGAAATTGGAATAATGCCCGCATTGAAGTTGAGTTATGATCATCTGCCGTCACATTTAAAACAATGTTTTGCATATTGTCAATATTTCCTAAAGATCACATAATTGACAAACAAACACTGATCCGATCATGGATGGCCGAAGGATTCCTTCAGCAACGTGAAAGAGGAAAACCAATGGAAATGGAGGATGTTGGCGAAGAATATTTTAACAATTTGTTGTGGAGTTCTATGTTTCAAGATGTACAGAGGGATGAGTATGGAGATGTACGGGCATGCAAGATTCATGATCTTGTACATGATCTAGCACAATCAATTGCAGGGTTTGAATTCTCAGTTATGAAGGCTAGTGAGGTAAGGTATTTTTGTGAAATTCGTGGTTTGTCATTGTTATCCAATGAAGATATATCAGCAATTCAAAAATGCTTGAACATTAAGGCAAAGAACTTGCGGACAATAATTTTTAATTGTCATTTGGAGGGCTACTCCTTTAAGGTCTTTGCTAACATGTTGCTAAAATTCAGTAGTTTACGGGTGCTAAATTTAAATTCAACGGGCATTACAGAATTGCCATCTTCAATAGGAAAGTTGAAACATTTAAGATACCTAGACCTCTCTTGCACTCGAATCAAAGCATTGCCCGAGTCTATCACTAGCCTCTACAATTTACAAACACTGAATCTCGAAGGTTGCTTTCATCTTATAGAGCTTCCCAAAGAAATGAGAAATATGATTAGCTTGAGACATCTTGTACTTGATACGATGTGTATAAAATGGGATCGGATGCCAGTTGGATTGGGGAGATTGAGTTGTCTTCAAACGTTACCTATATTTATTGTGGGCAAGGATAGGGGACATTGTATTAAAGAGTTGCAATTCCTGAATCTTAAAGGTCATTTGAAGATTTCTCATCTAGAGAATGCAAGTGGAATAGAAGCCAAGGAGGTAAATTTGAAGGGGAAGCAAGATATTCGCTCTTTGCAATTTGTTTGGAATATAAATTATGGTGAGGTCAAAAACTATATTAATGTTAATGATGTGCTGGAAGGCCTTCAACCTCACCGAAATTTGAGAAGCTTGGAGATAATTTCCTTTGATGGTGACAAGTTCCCGACATGGATGAATAATGCTTCGTTGCTTCCCAATTTGGTTGAAGTTAAACTCTATAATTGCTATAGATGTAAATATGTATCGATGCCTGGGGAGCTACCCAATTTGAGGGTTCTTAAGATGCAGGAGTTGGCAAGTGTGGAGTGTCTTGGTACCAGTATTGAAGCAACAAGAGTAGCAGCTTTCCCGTCGCTAAAAGAGCTCTCCATAGTGTTAATGAGTAATTTAAGGGAATGGTTGGAAGTGTTCCCTTCTTTTCCATGTCTTGAGGATTTAGATATCTCCTACTGCCCTGTGTTGAAAGTCACGCCAACTTTATTCCCTTCTCTTAAAAAGTTGAAATTTGATGGGAGAAGCCTTGTTAGATCAGTGCAAGCTTTGGACAATCCATACCTTCCAGGGTTACTGCAAGCCAATGCAAATGTTCTCCAGGATTTGGCGATATGTAATTACCTTGCACAAGAATCTATTATACCTGACGAGGAAGGAGTGGGACCACCACTAATCATGCCATGTCTCGAGTCTTTAAAAATAGAAAATTGCCCTGTTCTAAGGTCTTTGCCTAATTTGTGGGGCTGGACTTCTATTAAATATCTATCCTTGAGCCACCTTGAAAATTTGAAGTCAATGCCTGAGGGATTTCAATGCCTCACTAAGCTTAAGACATTGTGTATTGGTGAATTTTCTAAGGAGCTGGATTATATTCCGGGGGTAGAGGATCTCCAGCATTTGGTATCCCTTTCGAGTCTATTAATTAGAGGATGGCCCAAGCTCAATACTCTCCCCGACCAATTTAAACACCTCACTCAGCTTGTATCTTTAACGATTAGTACTTGGGATGGTTTGGTGGATTTGCCAGAATGGTTGGAAAATCTTGTATCGCTTCAAGACCTTTCTATTTGTTTCTGTAAGAACCTGATGTCTCTACCAGAAGAAGCAATGCGACGACTCACCTTACTTGAACGAGTTTACATTTACGGTTGTCCCAATCTGAAAGAAAGATATACTAAGCAGAGAGGTGAGGAATGGCATAAGAAACTTCACATAGCATGAAACAGATGAACATCACCAGAATCAAAAACCCAACCAGGGATTTTCATATCAGGTTCGTCATTTTGTTTTCACTATCCTGACTCTTTCTCTGATAATTTAATGGTCTGTTATTTCCTATTTATTCATCATCCTCTCTGTCTCTCTGTCTCTGTTAAATACAACAATAAGGCTTTTTTATTTTTATTTTTTTTATGAAAGTTGAAACTGTATGGTTTTGCGTAACACTTGAAACTGTATGGTTTGATTGGTTTTTATTCACATATTCAATTTCTCTTTCCTTCTTTTGTTAACCTTCTATTTTTATTTGCTTAATCATTTATTTTCCCTTCTTTCTCTGAATCTATTGACACCTGATTTCAGTACTTATTTCTTTTATCGCCTTGATTCTTTAGTTTCATTCATTAATTTGGTTTTTTTTTTATACATGGGTGGTCTTACCTAGTAATGTCCCATCATTATTGTTACAATTGTTTCCATTTGTTTCTTTACAAAAGCATATCTTTTTCTCTTTCTGCCAATCTTCCATTTTAGATTTGGCCTCATCTTGTATTGGAACTTCCAATCTGTTGGTTGACGGGACATCTATTTGTTCTATTTCTTAAAACCATATTACATGTTAGAACTGATATTTTATATTCCTTGTTTCTCTTTTGTATATTACTTTATATTTTAAAGGTGATTCGAAGTTGAACTTTCATAGTAGTTTCGTAAGTAAGCTGTTATTGACTACTTTGGATCCCCCCTTCTTACAAGATTTCATCATGCCAGCTTATCTTTTGTGTAGAATCATGGCTCAATCATGTAAAATTTTTTTTGTGCCAATTAGCTATTTATAATTGACATCTGCAAATAGAGCCATAATTTTTCTAGTTAACTAACAGCATAATTGGACTTGCAGTGGTCGAATGCTAACCAATGAAAGGTTGACTTCAAGATGTTAACTTCTCTATGTGGGCTTTCAAAATAATTTTCCCAAACACAAGAATGTTAGCAAGACAAACTTATCTATTAGCAGTCCTGGTTAACCATTCTTATTCCTTCTTTATTTACAGAAAAAAATAGTTTTTTTGGACTATACTTTTGCCTCTTAAATGGACAATAAACCAATACCATACCAACTAAACAATTTAATCACTTGACTTTGTAAACTTCTGTTCTCTATTCATTGGCCTTTCATTTTTGCTTTAGATTTATAGGTCTATCACTTTTAGAGTATGACTTTTGGGCTATTCCAGAAAAGAAATTACACAATAAATGTAAGGTCTGGGTTGATTTATTGCATGCACAATATGCAGGGTATGGTTTGTAGAGGATGCTGGACCTTGATTTATCAATTACCTATTCATGTTTAAGTGTGTATTTGGCTTTTCTCCCTCCTATCATTCATAAAACCCAAGTGTCACAAGGATTGATTTATTTCTTAAGGGTAAGTTTTTGATTGCTTGGGAAAGTAAAATTCAATAGTTAAAAATACCTCTATAACTCAAGTCCAAGTTTTTCTTCTAGAGCATAGCAATCAAGTCACACAATATGATTGTTTATTGTGTGCTACACAAATTTCTTCAGCTTTAGCTGCACATATTTGTTTGATATTTACTTCACTTCTTATTAACCTATGTACTTGCTCTTTGAAATTTTCATGTGATGTGAATAAGAGCCACAAACCCAGCCATCTCAAATTAGAAGGGTTGGTCATTAACTCACTTGATTGCTTTTATCTGCAAGAGAAAAATATATAGCATATGTAACCTGTCCCAGCATAATGTCTAAGATTCAGAAATCACAATATCTTACTACCATAGTTACACATAAAATTAAAAAAAAAAAAAAAAGGACAGATCGTTTCATGAAAGTGATTTATAGAGCTATTGAATGACTTAAGGATGTCAATGGTGGCTAAAAGTCGTATTAATGGGATCAATTGGCTCTATGAGCCTTATCTTCCAATATAATTTGTTGCAGTTGTAACTTCCACTAGCTCTCATAAGGTTGTTGGCCGTCTCCTCTGTACTGTTGTTTTATATTTTTTTAGCCAAAGTGTATGTCACTTTTTTCTTCAGGAAATTCACAAATAGATCCATACAAGGAAGAAATATTTTGAATTCAATGGCTACTTATCTTGCAGTCGAAGTGGGATTTTCTATATTCGTGTACTTGCTTGATTTTATAGCTTGTTGTTTGACATCTTAATTACATAGTTGAAAACAACTGTTTTTTATTTATTAAAATGAATGTCTATTTTTTTGTTATTGTCTTTCGATTAGTTAGTGTACCTCTTGTAGGTTTTTGACATCTCCTTGTTGCACAGCTTCTTGGACAGCTTGTGACCTACCCTTCTTCTCCTCCCTTTTCTTGAAGAAGTTTCATGCTAGAGCTTTAATTAGTTCAAAGAAATCTTGAGTTGACATTGACAAGAATCTCAATCGCTTCTAGGGCCTAGGCAAGGTGAAGTACTCTAAGCTCTGCCCAAGATTTGGGCATCCATGAAGAATAATGACTTGTCTTTCTCTGTCATGTTGGTGATGTTCAACAAATGTCTTTTGAATTGCTTCACATACTTCAAGAACAGGCCTATATGCTTAATCCATTTGGAGCTCTTTCTCACCAAATACTTGTAAATCTCAGGGGTGATTTGTAGCTTCAATTCCTTCTATTGATCTTCTCACATCGGATTAGTGCAGAGCTCCTTCTCAATATTGTCGTGCCTCTTGTGCTACTCCATTGTTGTCAAGGCACAAAATGGTTGTGTTAGCCTTGATCTGTTCATCAATTAGCTTTAGTGCCTTGAAAGTATTACTTGACTCTTTACAAGCATTTTATCAATTAACTCTATTGCATAGTTAGGGTTTGGGACTTATGATTTCTTGATATTGCTTTTTGGAGTTATTTCTCCATTATTATGGCTTAAATTATAATTTGTAGAGCCATTTGATTTGATATGGCAGTATTTAACTAATTTTTGTAACTGTATAATGACATATATTGATATGGGTACCTTTCACGAGTTTTAGACATCCCATAATTTATTTTAGTTTCTTTTTTATTTTACCTTCAATAATTTTATGTCAAATATATGCCAAGCAGTAATTAGAATCTTATAAATTGTACTTTCTATTCCCTTTAACTACATCTGTACAAACTGATTCTGAAGTTTGAAACAGAAAGAAATATGAAGTGGATGCATTCATGAGATTAGTTACAGTGTTTGGAGAAATATTTTAGGGCTCCACTAAAATCTTGGTCAGGTTGACTTGATTTCACCATCCACCATATATCAATATCATAGTTTGATTCTTTCCCTTTTCCTACTTTCGTGGCTTGACCTTAAAGGAGAATTTAAACCCAAATAGAAATGAAGTTCTTATATGGAATGATTGACTATTGTTTGCCATAATTTTTTCAACCATATTATGATTTTGATTTTGACCTCTTTCATGGTAATTAATATGGAGTACTAAATAGTTTTTCCCCCAAAATGAAACTATTACTTCGACATTGATAAACAAACATAAAATGAAAAGGAATGTGTAAGTGAACATTATCGAGATTCATGCTTTAAACATGTCCTAGTCAATCCTACAGTACCCCTAATAGGATGAGCTAGGATTCCCATCCACTTGCACTTTTATCTCAAAGAAATTAGAGTAACCATGTACATGTTAAATTTACACATTTCCAATTCTATTATTTATTACCTTAATCATTGGTAAGTTTTCTCTAGACTACTAGCCTAATTATTTCATATTTTAAAACTCAAAGTACAATAGTCATTTTCAAGTTAGTTGTTGGGATAGAAATTCTAACTATCATGTGTCAGCACCATAATTTAATTTGACAAGAACCATATTTTCTCCCTGCCAAATATTCAAATTCTTGGGGGTAAGAATTGAAATAGCGGATAGGGCCCACTGTGGGACATAGTGTTGGGGTCAATTACATAAAGTTTTCCAAAAACCTTGAACCAATAACCGGTTTTATGAAAGTTCCTTGTTCTAAGGAAATAGGCTTCATCCAAACATGAAGCAAAGATAATGCATTATTTCCTAAAAACTCATTGTTGGGAATGGTGAGACAATATCCAAATATACCATAGTATGGAAGAATATGTTTGGCATATTCCTTCCTCTAGTTTCCCAAGTACCCTTAAGCTACTATTTATTTCCCCAAGAATATCCTCTTTCTCTTATTTACAATCATACCCCAAAGCCAAATGACCAAAAACACATTGTAGGGTTGCATCATCTATTAAAGGATGATGTAATCAAGGAGTAAGGAGGCTCCCAATTTTAGAAAAAAGGTTCCCTAATTTGATAGAAAGAGTCTCAATTTAGAAGCAGCCAAATTTAGAGAATTATCTACTATCTTTGGACTAAGCATGAAGAATATGTGCTAACTTTGAAGATTTCATCAGTACCTTTAAAGTTAGAGGAAAAATCCCCATCTCAAGAAGGAGTCCAAGGAAAGAGGAGCAAGAGGAAAGCCAAGGAGATGATCAAAGGAAATGGGAGCTAGTTAATTTCCATTGTAAGTATCTCTCCCTTTGATTAAATTCTGGTGAATTCTCCATGCTACTATAGCTTAGAACTAGAATTAGCTAGGATCTAAGATTATTAGTATAGTTCATGCATAAATTTGCATGTTTTGATTGATGTCACTATAGGAAAACCGAGCTATTCTAGCGGTTCTTCTAGTAGCAATCAATATAACCACTGGATTAAGTATGTCATACTTGTGGTTTATGAATGTTGGTATAGTCTTGAAAAAAAAAACTGTAATAGTGGTTTTCTAGGTGACCATTGGTACTAATTTTTTTCTTGTCACGTTTGTAATGAATCGTTGCAACAAGCACCACTTCAAACTCTTTGGCCCAAAAAAAAAACCTAAGCTCTCACATCCCTGCTACTTCCCACATTCTCTTTACACGTCTATCCCCCTTTCTTTGTCTCTGTATGCTAGCAAGCATGAGCGAATGAATCATTCCTAAATAGAAATAACCAAAAAGGAAGCATATCATTCCCCCACCCATAAAATCAACCTTATCCTCAAGGTTGTAGTGCCAAATAGTTAATCCACTAGGGTCCTATATCCTTATAAATCTGATCATAATATGTGCATTCTTCCTATTAGCTGCTCCTTTGATAACCACACAATTACTGACTTGATTATGTGTATTATGAACTTCAACCACCGTTAAGATGAGACAATATCTTGTCTCATAATCGACCAACAACTTGGGCTTCTCAAAACATTTGTTTAAGTTCAAGAGTTTATCTTTATGATCATCAATCATCTTTGAATCAAGGGCAACGCTGATCAAATCTAGGGGTGTAAAAGCTTTCTCATGCAATTTAATGATAGCGAGACTCCACTAGCTTTTTATAATAATGGAAACTTCAATGACCACCAGATTCTCTTACCTTTCATGGTCTTCTCATTTATTGATATGATAACCACTGTAATTCATGGTGTATTGCTCGCATTGGTCCATGTTGACATTGGTAGACCCTGACACAAAGTTATGTCCATCTTGGGTGACAATTAGCTCCGAGGTTGGATGATTTTGCATTAATAATTGTTCAACCATGACTATTAAGGAATTGATCTTTGCTTCCATCTTATCGAACTTTACCTCCATCTTTGCTTCAAAGACCTCTAACCTTGACAACATATTTTGAGATCAATGATGTCAAACACTTCAAAAATTACTGCTCGGATACCAAGATGAAAAACCCTAGTTCTAAAATAAAGAATTGAAAAGAAGAAGACGGAGAAGTAACGATCACTTTGAGGGGATTAAACCTCGAAAGCCTTAAGACAATTAATATTTTTTCCTTGATTCAAAATAGCCCATAGGCTCACAATTATATAACACTCTTAGCAATAGAAAAGTAAACTGCAAGAAAGGAAAAACAACCTACAACAGCCCATAATGGACTCAATCTTCCTAAATAGAAATAGAAATAACATACAAGTAAAGAGTTGAGTGAGCATGAATAAGCGAATAATTCATAAATAGAAATAACCCAAAAGGAACCGCCAAGGCACCAAGACCCTATCAATTTTCTGTAATCCTGATTAAGGGTTTCAAATCACCCCAAGGTTACATTTTTTTGTCTTCTTCGCTTCGTCTTAATTTTTATTTTTTATTTTTTGGAGAAAAATCAATGTTATTGTTCCATGTTCCCACTTATGA
>JAOXJP010231928.1:0-10554 GCA_025762735.1 Platanus orientalis | reverse complement strand
TATATATATATATATATATATATATATAGAGAGAGAGAGAGAGAGAGAGAGAGAGAGAGATCATTTCATTTTGGTCTTGTGAAGAATTTGAATGCATAAATGACCATCGAAATATAGTCATCGCCTAGAGTCGTCACTGGAATACTAGTGAGAAATAGGAATGAATCATTTTATGATTTCAAGAAATTAACTCATTTTCGTTTTTATCAACATTCAAACAACAAATCCATTTCTGATGATGATCTAAGGAGCTCAATACCTGCAAAATCAAAATGAAATCATCTCATTTCACGTGGTTTACAAAGGCGGAATTAATAAATTTGATAACCTTCACTCATATAATAATAAATAATAACCTTCATGTCAAGGTGGCAATGCTTGCCATGACCCGCAAATCCGACATGATCCCAACATGAAATTAACGGGTTAGAGATGTAATTGGGTTTCCAGTCAAAGCAGGTCAACCTACTTTGAAACGGTTAATAAATGGTTGTGTTCAGATTGAACTATATAATCGTATACTTTTAACTTGTTATGACATGAACACAATCCACCACACAAATCATCATCCCGAGTCATATGACCCGTGAACCCGACATAAAATCAGGAGGTTGGAGTTTATTGTAATTGTGTTTTGAGCCAAAGCAGGTCAACCCACTAGTAATAAATGTGTCATATTTAGGTTGAACAAATAACCGTATATCCTTAATTCAACACGACATGAACTTGACCCACCAACATGAATTGCCACCCCTGCTTCACATGATATTTGTAAAAAATTTATTCAGAGAAAGCTTTTTAGATGTAGGGACAGTGTTGTCATAAACAAAAAGGTAGAGAGAATCCCTTAAACTAAAATTTAGCCTTTGAAAAAAAAAACACGAAAAGCTGTAGTTAAAAAAACACATGATTTTTTGGAATACGTGTGCACTGCTTCGGATTGGTTTACTATTGAAGGAGGATTAATAGCAGCAGTCCATAGACCCTTTTGGAGTCCGTCTCATCCTTAACCAGGAGTCCAGCATCTCTCTCCATTTTTTAGATGGTATAGAAACGTACTTGTTAAACCTCTGTCCAATTTGAGTTTAGTTTTCAAAACCATTGACATCGAATGGTTTCATCCTAGCCTATGTGAGTCGGTGACAACCAAAAACATTGGCATGGCTTTTTATGGTTGGTTTTTTTATTTTTTGGGAGGGGGAACCCCACCTGGAGCCATTCAAGCCCACACAGTAGCGGGATGGACATTCTACACATAAGCAAGAGAGGCAGGAGCAGCTTTGCATACTTCAGAAGCATTGGCATGGGACTTGATCCCTAATCTTCTCCATTAGAGGATGGTGCCGCAACCACCCTACCAACGGGATGATATCGTATGTACTACACCCCTGATGGGACCACTCGGGAGGCGGAATCAATTCACTTTTTGGAGGTTTTTGATTCCCCCTCCTGAGTGATCACATCAAGAGTGTGATGCACTTGATATGATGCCCCTACCAACAAGGCATTGGCTTTCAATAAAGATAAAACTCAGGTGAACCTAGAATCGTGTCAGCTAAGCCGCCCCCTCCCTTCTCTAAACGACTTGCAAAGTGTCTCCTTGGCGTAGATCCTCTCCTGACCGGTTGAACTTCTTGTTAATGTTCTACAAATTTCGGTGGTCGATAAGTGATGAAAAATTAAAGGCATCAACTTCACTTTTTTTAAAAATAAAAAATAAAAAATAAAAAAATAACTTTTGTTGATTTTATCCCATTTGTCAGGGAGCAAATGCCTTGTTCAGGATATGGCGTCCTGGACCAGGGACGTCATATGGAATAAAATGGGTGGGTGATGCATTTTTTGAATATGTGATATGTATTTTATTCCATATGACTATGACGTTCCCTTATGTCCAGGAGATACCAAATTCTGGAAATAAATCATCTCATCAGTAGCTCATGGACCAAATGAGGATTTGGGTCAGGAATTAAACTTATCCGTGGTCCGATGTGGATCCAAACGATTTGGGCCCAAGCGGCTGCCCTAAACCAGGTTAGGTTTTCGATGATAACGATCGCTTTGTCAATATATGAACCTCTGTCGTTCAAAGCTGGGCGGGCGTGGAACTCGAACTGAAAATGTTCGAACCGTTGCTCTCTCGGCGAGCTTTTCTTCAATCGCCGACTAAGAAAGCGGCTGCGGAACTCTGTACTTATATCTTCCTCCATTTGCGCGCTTCATTTAGCGCGGCGACCGCTGCATCGAAAGAAGGGGAAGAGAGTAAGAAGGGGAAATGGCTTACCTTACCTCCCTTCGCATCCACCATTGACGCTGCCTCGGTGGCCAAAGAGCTCTCAGGCCGTCGTTCGGAACGGGAGGGCGAACACGTCTCCTGCACAACGGCTCTCAAATGGGTTCTTCGTTGCTGCCCACAAATCCCGAGGAGCCTAATACAAAAGCTCTTCCGCTTGAGACAGGTCAGTTTCGTTTAGGAGTCTGGATCTTAGTTTTATTTTTTCTTTGATAAAATTCGTCTTTCATCCTTGATATACGAGGGATTCTTCTGCAAATTTCAAATTGACAATTTCGCATATCAGTTGTGGTTTTAATTTTTAAAGTCTAAAGTTAATGTGCAATTTAAAACCTGATGCGGGGTGGAAACTGCAGTGAGGTTATTTGTGGCTAAGTAGCTCGAAGTGTCCCTGGTTAGGACCCTTTGGTGGGCTTGTGTTGTTATTGTTGTAGAGGGTGTGGGTTAGGCACCAAGTGTTCTGGTTGAATTTTTGGCCTCTAAGAGGGAGCAACGCTTCAATAATTGTCGAACACGGTTAACTCTGGTAGAAAAGGCTGTGGGAAGGTTTTTTTGGTGGATGGGGCAGTAGTGGATAAGGTTTGTGGTTGATAAAGGGTTTTGCATATAACTCTTTTTGGTCTGTGTTTAGGGTTTCCAAATGTGAAGAAAGATGGGGTTCCCAAATCCCGCTAGAAGCCTTAGTTGGAGGTTGCCCATCATTCAACCGTCATTATTGAAGCCAAAAAGGATTTGGAGGAACAACGATAGCTCACACTGGAATGGTTTTTGAGCATAGGCAAGCGGGCATACCATCATGACCACTTTGATGGATGTCAAATATTTGTGGATTCACTTCGGGGACTGAGAATGGTTTTTGAATTAAGCAACGGTGTTAGAGATTGAAGGAATCTTGAGCTCTATATGTTCTCCATTGAGTATATTTTGACTTTTGTTTCTAATTAAATCCCCATAATGCACTAATCTAAATCTAGTCCTCTTGTGTGGGGGCACGGACATAACCTTTTTAATCATTCTCTTGGGGTGGGGAGAAATTCAACATCGAATTTGGACGCGGTCACTCTCCATCACAACTTCCATTGGCAAATCTATACTAGTTTCGTAAAAATGGAGAAGGATGTGGTGGAGGACCTAGGATTGAAGACTTACATGTACCTTTTGAAATAGTTGTCTTCATAGTCTTGTACCTTTTCCTTGATCTGCTTCGTTTCCGGGCTTTTGCTATTTTAGCAATTATTTGTTACATTGTTGGTGGAGAAGGATCAAGTATGGATTCCTTGCACGAACCCATCTACTGAAATCGCCTCCCTAATACACCCTATTCTTTTCTCTTTTTCCCGATAATTAACACACCCTATTCTTTTCTTCTTTTTTTCCCGATAATTAATACACCCTATTCTTCTCATCTCTCTTTAGGGTTTTCTTCCTCTATGTGTCCCCTTTCTAACCCCTCAACCCTCTCTTGAATTCCCTTATTTTATGGTAGGTTTCTTTTCAAGATTCACTTCCCTGTTTAGGTTCTTTATTCAAAGTTTATTGTAGTCTGATAAATCATATGTTAAGAAGTAATAACCCCTAAAGAGGCTAAAGCAAGACTTAATTGAAAATGAATCGAATTATTGATTGTTATATACTTTTAATGATCAGAATTAGATGGAATTTTACATGGAGATCAAGTTTAGGCCCATCTAAACACTTACAAATTTTTATACAATTTCTGACATGTCTATAAGGGCATTTTAGTAATTTATTGGTTCTGCACGGGAAATTCCAAAAACCCTAAAGCAGTGTTTTTTTCTCTATTTTTCCTTTCTTTTTTATCTATTTCCTTCAATTGATTATTTGCTTTTGTCATTAATTTTTTTCTAAAATTGAGAGTTACTTGGGTGTTTGAAATTGAATTCTTGGTTACTTTACATTCTGTCCTTGCTTCCACAGTTCCACTATACATTATTTGGCCCACATAAGCAAGATATACAATCACAAGCTCTTAGACTGCCCACATCAATTGGCATCAAGACTGGTAATATCTTGCATCAATTTGGTGCTTTCATTGAGAACGTGCTATATCCTACATCATAAGGTGTGAGGCACCAAAGGTCTTGCTTGTTTCAATTGTCAATAGCCTGAGATGCTGGGTCTAGGTGAGTTATGTCCCAACGGTTTGAGATGTTTTGCCTTAGTAATAAAAAGATACAAAATGAAAGCCTTAAACAAGTCATAGTGGTCTGTTCTACATTCTGATTTTAGTCCAAAGAACTTCATTGTTGTGTTTGGATTCACATTTTTATGTTAAACTCAAAAAATGTCTCAAACTTTTTTTTTATCAATATAGATGAGATTTTATGACCCTCCCTAGACCTCACAGTGGTGGAAGCCTCATGCACTGGGACTGCCCTTTTATAGATGAGATTTTATTTAAAGCAAGAGGAAATGCGTGAGATACATTCCCAATGACAAAAAGGTAGTAACAAACTGCCCACAAAAAAACTTGATGCGGAACAAGAAAGAGCCCATATTTAGATTTGATGTGTTTATGCAGGGGTATTTTGGGTTTAAAATTTTTGAATGATAAATTTTTTTATTTGGTTAATTTTAGGTTAATCTAGGCTAGTTTCTTGTCAATTAGTTTAAGGGTTTTTATTTATTTTCAAATAGACTAGATTTTATTTAATTTTAAAGAAAGTGAAAAAGTTATTTACGTCACTTTTTTTAGGCCTTATTTTGGAAGGTCAATACTTACCCATTTGGGCTGATTTTGGTGCTAGTTGAAAAGTTATTTAGTTACCTTTCCAATGAGACCAAAATAGTGAGAATCTGATGTGATTTGGAAAAGTTATGGTCAAAATGCTGTCAGGGTATCACTTGGTGATGGGTTTTAGTTATTTTATAATTTTATTTTTTGGAATTCTAGTTAGAGTGGGATTTTGAAAGCTTGAAATGTAAAGTCTACATATATATACTTGTAACTCAAATTTTATTAATGAAGAATGATTATTATCAATGAATTCAAGACTACAGTTGTTTTGTTCTTTGGTGTGACTCTAGAAACTTGAAGGTATGATGCTTTCAACCTAAGGTGAGACCCCTAGAAGGCCATTAGTGTGACTCAATTGGTATTTTCTTCTCTCTCTCTCTCTCTCTCTCTCTCTCTCTCTCTCTCTTTTTGTTATTTTCTTTTTACTACAGATTATCTATTAAAAAAATGGATCAAAGCCTCTTTGTCTTGCATCAAAACTAGCTAAAAAGAAGGGCATTACACCTAAACACCCATTCATGAAATTTTAAACCTTTGAAAAGCGAATCATGAGCAAAACAACTAAAAAGGAGAGAAAAAATATGATCCTTCAATTTATTTGGAGAGGACGCTTCCTCGTCGAAGATGTGTTTGTTCGCTTTGTCCACAACCCTTTAACACACCACAAAAGGAATGCATCGCCACACACAATGGCCTTTGGTGGACAGACTCTCATGTCCAAGCTAATCCCAATTGGTAAGCAGTGCTGGAAAACTTCCCGGCATCACTCAAGACTTAGTAAATCTCCTAGCCACATGATACCATAATGAAGAGGAGATAGGGAGTGAAGAAATAAATGACTCTCCGATTCGGCTTCTTAGCAATAAAGGCTACATCTATTCACCATCAGAATATCTTTACCCATGAGGTTATCCGCTGTTTGAACCTTGTCAAGGAAGATCAGCCAAATAAGAAAAGCCATATTTCTCGGAAGATGAGATTTCCATGCGATCTTTACCATAATAGATGATCCCTACCCACCTCTCTTGGCCTGCATTAAGGCTTGCACAAACGACTTATTAGAGAATCTACCATTGCATTCCCGAGCCCAAATCCAATTATGTTCCATTTCATCCATTGCTACCTTCGCAGAGTCAAGCTTCAACAATATAACCCAGCCACCTCTATCCCTTTCCAATTATTAAAATTCCTTCTTAAATGAAGGTTCAAAGTGACAGAATACCGTGATCTCACGATGTGTGCT
This sequence comes from Platanus orientalis, assembly GCA_025762735.1. Lineage (NCBI taxonomy): Eukaryota > Viridiplantae > Streptophyta > Magnoliopsida > Proteales > Platanaceae > Platanus > Platanus orientalis. The sequence continues at coordinate 4,260 of JAOXJP010231928.1, read as the reverse complement.
TGAATTGATCCATTTTGTAACTTTGCCAAGCTAAACACCGTTGGGAATTCCTCTTCTAATCTTACTCCTCCACGCCATACATCCTTCCGTAGTTGGATTTTAGAGCCATTACCCACTTCATAAACCACAAAAGGGAGAAAAGAGTGATACCTCTTTGATATACTTTTCTAACAAGGGGAACTGTAGGAGCCCTCTGGCAGTCTGCTAGTCCATTCAGCTTCCTCCTTCCCATACTTAGTAGTAATAACCCTCCTGCACAAATCTCTTCTTTCTTCTCCAAATCTCCAATAAGGCTTGATTCATGAGACTTAAAGAACAAAGTCCCAAACCCCCTTGATGAGGTGGCCGACACATGTCTTTCCAATTATATAGATGCAACTTTCTCACCCTTGCCAAATAAAATCCCGTTGCAAATTTCCAATTTCTTAAGAACCGAAGTTGGGGCAGAAAACAACGAGAGATAGTAGACTGGTAAGCTAACTAAAACATTCTTTACCAACATGAGTTTGCCTCCCTTGGACAGGTGTCTACCTTTCCACGATGAGGCAAGACACCTTTCAACTTTATTGATCACCGGGTTCCAAATATCTTTGGATTTGCTCCTCACTCCAATCGTAAACACCAAGTACACACTAGGCAACACAGCCACCTGACAACCCAAGATATCAGCTAGCTCCTGTAAGTTGGGGGTCTCTGCAGCACCCATAATGTTTCTATTCTGTAGATTCACCATAAATCCCGAGGCAACTTTAAACAAAAGGAGGATGAATCTTAAGTGTTGTACTTGCTCAACAGAATTGCAAATGAAGAAAAGCGTATCATAGGCAAACTACAAGAGCGGATTGGAGGGGCTGGCTGGGCCCACTTGACAACCATCTATCAAACCTTCAAACACAAGCCAATAGAGCGCTTTTGATACCAAGATAAATAGGGAAGGAGATAAAGGATCCCCTTGTTTATAATGCTGTTATGCTTTGGAAGAAACCTTCGGAAACACTGTTCACCAACATCGAAAAGGGCATTGCAGAAATGCAAACCCTTATCCATTTGCAACAAACACTCCCCAAATTTCAAATGCCACACCACAAACTCCAGAAACTACCAATTAACATGGTTGTAGGATTTTTCCAAGTCTATTTGGCACACCACTCTGTCTCTCTTTTCTCTTCTCGTTAGGTATATACACTCATTCGCGATTAGGGAACAATAGAGAATCTGACGACCTCCTACGAAGGCTCCTTGCCATTTTGAAGTTTTCTCTCTCATCACCTTCTCTAGCCTCGTAGCTAGCAGCGTTGCCAATTACTTGTACATGCTTCCCAACAAGCTGACAAAACGAAAATCCTTTAGCTCATAAGCTCCACTTTTCTTTTGGAATTAAGGTAATAAAAGACATGTTTAGGCTGCAACACCAAGATGCCTTTTGATGAAAGTCCTTTAGAACCTCCATAACTTCATCTTTAAAAACATGCCAAAACTTCTTGAAGAATCTAATCGGAAACCCATCGGGGCCTAGGCTTTATCGCCCTTGAGGATGTCTAGGACTGCCTTAACTTCCAACTCCTTGAAAGGCCAAATCAGCCACTGCTTATCTTCCAAAAAATATGAAGGAAGTTCATACCATTTAACTTAACCCTTCTGGCAAATGGTTTAGAGTACAAAATTGAATAAAACTCCACAATGTGGTCCTCAATTCTTTCTTGGTCACTCACCCATTGACGTCTGTTCGTAAATTTTCTAATGGCATTAGTATTAGCTATAACATATCCATCTAACAGAATATGTTGTATTCCTATCTCCATCCCACAACCATTCCATTCTAGATTTCTTTCTTTTACTAATCTCTTCTAACTTGACCCATTTGAAATATTTCACTTTTTCTTCCTCTCTTGTAGCCCTCTCTCAAATGATAGGATTTGATTCTTCTCACGATTGTTCAACTTTTTTATTTTGCAAAGGCATTTTTTCTCTCTTTCCTCCACCCTACTTAGCCCTGCCTTCTTCCATCTCTTCATACTCTTTAAGAGCCTTGAGCTTTTAGCTAAACATAAAACTTGCAGTCCCCAAAAATTGGAAAGATTCCCACTATTCTTACACTCTGTCTCTGAAACCCTCAACCTTGAGTCACATGAACTCGAATTTGAATAGATATGGGTCTCTGGGGAGATCTTCACAGCTTAGGAGGATTGGAGAATGGTTTGATACCGGCTTTAGAAGTGCCAACTGCTGACCTGCTTGAGGTGATCCTCCCAACAAGCTGACACTAAAAAGTGATCCAATTTGCTCATTCTCGAGATCTCTTGATTATTTTGACTAAGTAAAATCAGCTCCTATAAGCGGTAGATCTATCAACTCTTGTTCATGAATGAACTCCGAAAACAATCTCCTTTGCACACTGAACCCTTGGATAGCTCTTTTTTTAGAAGGAAATCTAGTCATGCTAAAATCTCCCTAAATGCATGGTATCAAATGTCTCAAAATGTCATATATGTTGTCTGACATATGTCCATGCCTACTTGGATTGACACGACATATTACCTACACTGACACGAAACATTATCTACATTATAAAACTTCAATTTTTGGTCGACATAATGTATAATGTTGACGAGTTGAGTGAATATTCCCCCTTCGTAGTGTATTATTGCCTAATGTCGACATTGTGTTGTTATGCGAAAAAACTGTATTAAAAACGATAAATTCCAAAGAAAATAAAAGGAGGCAAAAGATGGAAGAGAAGAGAAGAAATAAGAAAATGGAGAAAATTCGTTTGTTCCCTTATTTTTATCTTTTCATATTACAATATGTTTGTCAACCACTATGTATGAGTATCCTAATAAATGCATGTGTATTTATTAAGAATGTTATGATACAAGTGTATTAAAATAAGTTATCCTTCCTAATGAATCTATTAGTTAGTTCCCTTATGCTTACATAGTTAAGTTAGAATATACCTCTTAAGTTTCCATAGTTTTTACAACAGTCCTTTTCGACATTTTCGATAAATGTCTTATTTTGGCCCAACTGACACTTCCACTGACACCGATATTTTGAACTTTTCCCAAATGCACCACGGAAGTAACCATCTGAAGTAGATCTTGCTCAGTTTCTCCCATAACTTGTGTCTAGTAGTTGCATCTGTAGGACCATAAACGCCTAAAACCATCTATTCAAATGTATCCCTTACTGATTTACATTTTATGAATATAGAAATTCCTTTCATCTTAACCTCTTGTGTTGTTGTAAAATGTGTTATTGTCAATCTCATTTCAAAATGTACAAGTACATGATGTAATAATGGTCATTCTAAGGTTTTACATGTTGTAATATTGTAATATTCATTAAGTCATTTAAGTCCAAGTCAAAGTCTAGGATAAGTTTCACAAGGGACACATCATAAGAAGTTGGATGAAGAAAGAGCACAAGTGCAGGGACTTGAAGATGCCAAAGTCAAACATGCAAAAGAAGTCTTAAGTTCCAAAGTCAGAGCCACCTTAAGATGCCAACTCTAAGAAACATAAAGGTAAATTCAAAAGAGAAAATTGGTAAGTGGTATAAGTGGGTAAGACCAAACCAAATACTTATGTTGGTTTGGATTGACCCACCCTAAACCTTAGAAAAAGGTTCCACCCGATCGAGAAAAAATAAGGTAGATAAAAAATTCAGAAAACAAGGCATGATCGATCACAGAATGGTCTATGATCGATCAAGCAGTGTGCTGACTTAGAACACTATGATTTTAGTGTTCCCTGATCGATCATATAATTGCATGATCAATCAGAGGTGGTTGCCTTAGAGAAAAAATAAATTAAAAAGCAAAAATGGCTCTGAAGCTTTAATGGCCATAATTTTTTTATCACGATGTCTGTTTGCAACTCATAAATACTCAAAACGACCAGCTTAACGAGCTCTATCTAAAAATCAGGATCAAGTTCATGATCAATTATACATTTATGAGAATTATCAAGATCATGATCGATCACAAGAATGTATTATTGATCATGAGCAGTAGCAACAACAACAACAAACAGCCTTATCCCAACTATTTGGGGTCGGCTACACGAATCCTATTTTGTCATTCCGCTTTGTTTAGGGCCATATTTGCCGTTAAATTACAAGCTGCCATGTCCCTCCTTACTACCTCCACCCAAGTTAATTTTGACCTTCCTCTAGTCCTTCTAGTACCTTCAACTTGTATTGTCTCACTCCGCCTCACTGGTGCAATCATTGGTCTTCGTTGCACATGCCCAAACCATCTCA